>QGOD01002543.1:279648-294400 GCA_003313065.1 Sarcodon sp. MG97 | reverse complement strand
CTTTCGCTATTTCCTCGGGACACTCGTTCCGTATTTCTCGGATTGGTTCGCTGAAATGGTTCTCTGATGACAAGAGCAGCTGTAGTTTTCCCGACGAAAGGAGTCGGAGTGCGGGTCATAACGGCACGATGATTCCCAGTGGGTGCCGATGTGGTCACTGGTATACTTTGAACAATTCATAGCGGAGGAGCGGGTCCTTGTCTCCTTTCGGAAAGCAAGGTGACTCATCCTGACCGCATTGTAAGAACATATCTAAGGAAAAACGGAAGATTTGAAGCCAAGTGTGCCCATCATTGATGGTAGGTGATAATTTGGACCAGTTTAAACCAAGTACTTCGAAAGTCTGACTGACTACAGACTCATCTACCTAGAGATTGACCATATATCTACTCTCCGTATCACCACAAGTGACTGGTGTCAAGGAGGAAGAAGGGAGAAAGAACCACAAAGTGTCACACACGTCACGGATTGAATAGCATTTCTAAGCGCTTCCACGCGGAACTACCATTTCGGGAAACTCCAATAATTGTGGTCATCATCGTCGATGGGATTAAACTTTCAAGTTGGACCTAATCACCACTGCGCATTTCGTCGTTCCTCAAGAGAGAATCGCAGCCGGCTCTCCGGAGTCCGAGAATGATCTGATCCCCAAAGTGTCTCGTGTCTATTCCGAGTCTGGCGCCAACTTGAAGCACTGCATGACGGACTCCCACCTCATTCATGTGTATTCTTTACATGCGACAAACGTTAGGCGTTATACTACGGCACTATCGCATCCTCTATATTCCGTTCGGCTTCTCACAGCTCTCATGGACTGGATCATACATCGTGGGACGCATCTGACTTGGCATCCATGCGTCCCTGCCATATGAACCAATTCAAATGTTATAAAAGACATTGAATACACAACTGATCTTCGACGAGATGTTTTCCAAGTCATCTTTTGCACTCTTGCTCTGTGCTCTCGCTTTGTCTAATGTCCAGGTTGGAGCAGCTCCTGCTCCAAGTTCTGGCTCGGGAAGCTCTGTAGGCACGTCGACTTCGTCGTCCGCGAGCCCGAGCTCGACTGTGCCTCTTGCTAGTAATAATCCCAACAATCCCTTATGGTCTGCCAATTCCAATATCATCCCGGAACCAATTCGCAATACACTTGGAACTACGATCCTCGGCCCGCAGAATGTCAATATTTCACTACAGAATCCGGACCTTCTGGCACCGCCCACCACAGATTCAGGAATGATGTAAGTCTCCTGCTCTTACCATACGACATCCATCTTATAAACCGCCACTGTCGTCCAGACCGAATGCCAAATGGGCTTTCAGTCAGAGTCGCATGCGTCTCAGCACCGGGGGGTGGTCTCGTCAGCAAAATAGTAAGACCCCTGTGCCCAGAAAGTATTTTCAGCTGATTTTGTACTGCCTTAGCTGGGCATATGCCCATCGCGGCAGGTTTGGTCGTCTCTATCTAGACAGCTTCAGTTGAAGAATTGAATTGTTTTAGCTATGGCCGGGGTCAATATGCGACTTGAACCCGGCGCTGTACGGTATGTTTCAACTTTAAAGACGAACAGGCATCGAGATATAATTATCGTCATCTCCCAGAGAACTTCATTGGCATTCGGCTGCAGAGGTATGTCAATTAATGTTTATACGTGGATCACACTAAGTATTCGGTATCAGTGGGCCTATGTTCTTCAGGTATCATTCACTATTTGCTATGTTTTTGTTCGTCCCTAATTCGCTTGAATAAACCAGGGCACGGTCCAAGTTACCTCGGTAGATGAGCTTGGCAGGAACTACATTGCCAACACCGGACCCGGCGATTTATGGTACTTCCCCCCAGGTATTTTGCGGCTTCTCTATGCCTACGTGACCAAATGAATATCTAAACCGTCACAATTTGAAGGCATTCCACATTCCTTGCAAGCTACGGACGTGAATAGTGCGGGAGCGGAATTTGTCCTTGTATGAGATTGTTTTGTTTTAACAAACGAGAAGGACATTTTTGTGACAAGTCAAGTTTAGATCTTCCCGGACGGTGCTTTCAGCGAAGAGGGAACATTCCTGGTATGTCGATAGTCTCGAACTGCAAGTTCTGTGTACTGATTTATTTGTAGTTGACGGATTGGCTCGCTCATGTTCCAAAAGAAGTGATCGCAAAGAACTTCCAAAATACTATTGCTGCATGGGATACAATTCCCGGACAGCAATTGTACATCTTCCCCTCTAGTTCGTTTCCACTACATACATTTTATTATACATTAATTTGTTCGATACAGCACCTCCGCCGATCAACCAGCAGGATCCGATTAGTCCAGCTGGAACGGTACCTTTGCCATTCAGTTATGCATTCGGCAACGTCACTCCTACATCTGTGCCTGGAGGTAAGTAGTTATGTGATGAACGTGTAAAGCATTTTTTGACTGTCTCTTCCAGGCACTGTCAAGATCGCAGATACCACTGTCTTCCCCATTTCGCAATCAATCTCTGTTGCGGAAGTTACAGTCAATCCTGGAGCGATGAGGTACTTTATTTCTGCTTTGGTTGCTCGCGTACTGAGTACTAACTTGTTTCTTACTTCAGGGAATTGCATGTTAGTGATCTAATTCATATTTTCCATTGCAAGACCTGATTTTCCTTGCAAGTGGCATCCGACACAAAGTGAATGGTAAGCCGGACAGATAGTCTTCTTGTTTCATCCTCACTGATGATATTCTACTCTTTATCAGGAGTTTGTTCCTGTGAGGCTCCCATCTCTTTGCATTTTCATCTACTAGCGACTTACATGAGGTCTGGATACAGCGAGGGAACCGCACGCATGACTCTGTTTGCTGCTACTGGAATTGCGAACACGCTCGACTATCAGGTTAGTTTATTTGTTGATTTCTTGTTCACAGATAATTAGACATAACTTTACGTGATCTTAGGCAGGAGACGTCGGTATGTATTTCCACACTTGTATCAATACGTCTCGTCGAGACTAATTGGTAATACAAGGATACGTACCCGCACCTTACGGTGAGCGAACCTCGTTTTAAGATTCGAATTAGACGACTAATTTGAGACACCAGGCCATTATGTAGAGAACACTGGGAATACCACGCTCAGGTTCTTGGAGATCTTCAACACAAGTAAGAGTTTTATCCTCCAGTATTAATATAATCTAAACGCGCTATCCCAGATACCTACCAGGACGTCAGTTTGAGTCAGGTAAGAGTGTTGGCATCTGCTTTTTTTTGTTGAGGAAGCTGAACATTTCCCCTCTGCAGTGGCTGGCGTTGACGCCCCCGGAACTGGTTCAAGCGCATCTTGGCCTTAGCCTGGAAACGATCGCGACCTTCAATAAGACGAAGTCTGTCGTTATATGACCGCAACATTCATCTTAGGCTTATTTTCTCCTCACGACACAACATTTCGGGCAAGTTACCAAGACCCGTAGATGCACTTGTAGATACATTCAACGCCCCTGTGATTCGTTCACTACTCATTGACCGTTTTGTTATTACACATTGTATATGACCAAATTTCGCAATGAAAACGTTTCAGTTACGCGAATTATTTTCAACCTTTAATCCCATACAAATTGACGGATAGTGTTTTTTAACTTGTACATTTTTTAATGGTAAGTCATCTGTGTCCAAGTCGTTGTCTTGAATGGAAACACATATATACTATGATGATTGTGAGAGGTCGTAAGAGAGGTTGCGAGAGCTCATGAGAGGTGAGGCTACGGTGGTGAGGGCTCAGTCCTCACAAAAGTTTGTTTTCGTAAAAATTATGGCTGAAGCGATGCACAAAAACCACGCCATGAAATCCATGAAATTTATTACTCGCGAAAGGAGAGAAAAAGATTATGGTAGCGTGACTACGAGTTGAAAAAACTAAACACAGGTAAGAATCGAGGACAGCTTGTCTCTAACTGCCTGCTGTTGAGACGCATCTGCATCCAACTTGCTCCCCTGGTCAAACACGCTGATCGAGGTTCTGCATGCTCCACCGCTGCCAACGGAGGACTCAGTAGGCAGGTGGGTAGAGCCACAGTGTTGCACGTCGGTAGAGAAGGGATTCCAGTTGATCCGTGAGAGAACGAATAGGTAGGAATCCGGAGAGCAGGAAGCTCCGTCGTTGAAGTTTACGTTCTTTTTTTTTGTGTTTAAAAAAAGGGCGCAACATGGTTAGCATATCTGGAATTTAGTCAACGGTGGAAGAGTAGAGACTCACGAGGCCCTGTAAGAGAGAGATATGTTGAATATAGTGTTGAAAGTAGAAATTAAGATGGAGGCTTACCACGCCGTTTGGAAGGTATGGTGTTCCTGATGCAAGTACCGTGTCCACAAGCTTCATGGCTACCTTTGAGTAGGTATATGCGACATCATCGGAGGTCAAAGACATGTAGGAACTAGAGAATCAAAAATTGAATGTTGAAAATGACATCGTTAAAAAACTTGATTGACATACCGTTGAGCGCCAGGAGCAGAAAACGCGATTGCTGGGATTTTTTCAGAAACAGCTTCGTTGGCAGCACCACTAAAAACGGACTGAATAAATGGACTGGGAGAAATATATAGTTGGTGTAAACTTACACTGTTCCGGAGACGAGTGTGGATAATCCGTAGTTCGCTGCACACAGTTTGGATCGACAGAAGAATTGTACACTGGGTGAGAAAACGCACGTCCATGGTTTATACCAGTCACTACGAGTCCTGGTTTGCCTCCTAGAATGGCTGGAGCAACCGTCTGTAGGAGAACTTGAGCGCTGAGAATGGGATTGGAACGTTTGTACAGAACTTACGCTTGAGCCAAACTTGATGGCGCTAGGTAAGGGTGTCGGGTTAAACAAAAAAAAGTGAGATAGAAAGCACAAGACGTACGTTACAGGGTAGGAGTTGACATAGTAGATGTGGTCTGAATGCGAGGATTCCGCAGTTAATAAGGCTGATACGTCTTAGCAGACATTCCAGAATCACTCACCATCATTTGGATCCGTTCCATTAGCCGCCGCGCCTGCAGGCAACAGTCCATAGTCGCTGGCCGAAGACAATGGTTTAGCTGGAGAGTCAAGAGACGCAGTGCCACTCTGGTCGTTCGCTGGGGCAGATATAGCATTCTGGCATCAAGGATTAGATGACTTCACCTCTGAACAAATTTCATGCCTACCGTATAACCCCCGTCTTTCAAGGTGGAATAGAATGCGCGGAGGTAAGCCGCGCCAAACCCGTCATCATTCCCATGTAGGATCGTCACACTGGGCTGTGCACGCTCGATACCTAGCGCTGTAACGGCGCTAACAGCAAAAGAGAGATAGCAGAACGAAAGTCCGAGTTGCATCTTCTGCAGTTGGAGTGGGATGTCGACCGATGCAAGGAATGAACGATATTGTCGAACATAAGCCTCTTGATAAACGTCCTCCACCAGCTGCAGCACGTTTGCCGCTTGGTATGAGCAGGGTAAGCAACTGACGAACAACCTTACATGCTAAGAGCCAGCTACATATGCTCCTGTTCGTGCATCAGCTGTGCAGCACTACTGAGACCAAACTTGAGCCGGCTCTGACCATTTGCTCACACGGCTATTCATAGGCAAGTCGCCAAATGGTTCTTCCACCCAACAAGACACTCTTAGATTGATCACTAGCTGCCATCTTTCTCTCTAACTTCCGTTGCCTCATCTTCCCAGACGGAAGTATGCGAACGATTCGATTCCTCGTTGTCTACTTTACATGGATCTTGGTTCTTAGGTTGACATTGAACGTTAAGAGCTTTTCAATGCCATAGAAGCCGGGATTCCATCTTGTAACCTTGTTACAACGGAACAAAATGCCATCATAATCACCTTGTATTATACGATTCGGATTCATGGCTTGGAGACCAAGTACAATCGGTTGAGAAGTTGGCCTATAAACACAGTGCTCATACTCACACCTTAGGGAAATTCTCGTACTCGATGGGAGGACTCTGCTTCTCCATCTTGTGCGACAGAACGGGAAGACTGGTGGCTCGGGACCGAATAGAGGATAATCAGGCGGCATTAACAGTAAGCTGTGGAGATATAATCATCAGTGAAAAAAGCAGTTAATCTGACGACAGCGGCAGAGGAGCTACCCTCAGCTTGGTGTGCGGGCTACTGGCATTTAGGCAGTTTGACGGAGCTTATCCTGCCACACAAGAGCAAGCAGCAGCAATAAAATTCTCCTCAACGAGGATCACGACTCGGTTCCGGCGGGGCTATGGTAAAATGGGACCAATATGGCCATTTTTCATTGTGTATAATGCACTATGGTCCTGTGAACCTTCCCGAAGTTATCTTCTCAGTAACATCTAGCCAGAAGCAATGATGACCCTGCGTCCTCAGGTAGCACCTAGTAGTAGGCTCTTCCAATTCCGAACTCGACTCGACACATGGATCTTTCACAGAGAGCACAGTATTTTGGCTAACCTATAATTGTGAACCGACCGCGCGGTTGTAACCCCCTTGACAAAGATGGATTCGTCTGAGCCTCGAGTGAAACGCAGATTCATTCAGAGTCGAGAGTTTTGATACAGTAAGACAAACAGAGGACTAGAAAATGAGAACAATCGTTATCTGTAGTAGTAGTAGTGAAAACTTTTATCTATAGCTTCCTAATTCAGATAAACCGCCCCGCCTCAACCCCCGCAGCCCGTTTTCACACCAATATCTCGCATCTTATTATCTCTTACCTTCTCCAAAGTCCCATGGAACACGAAATAGATGGATGGATCGCCCAGCTGAGCCAGTGCAAGCAGCTTACAGAAAATGACGTCAAAAGACTATGTGACAAGGTTTGCATATTGTTCAAGATGTTTTGCCACCTATCTTATCCATTGTTCTCGTCTTCCCCCCAATTGGACTTATGGGATACAGGCAAGGGATATTTTAATGGAGGAATCCAATGTTCAACCAGTGCGGTGCCCTGTAACCGTTTGTGGTGATATTCATGGTCAATTTGTACGTCCATCTTCACTCGATCTATCACATCATCTAGTATGTCGGCCCAGTCTCATATCGTGTTTTTCTTTTCCTGCTCATCAGCATGACCTTTCTGAACTCTTTCGTATTGGCGGCAACTCTCCCGACACCAACTACCTTTTCATGGGCGATTATGTCGACCGAGGCTACTATTCTGTCGAGACCGTAACCCTTCTCGTTGCAATGAAGTTACGATACCGCGATAGAGTCACCATTCTTAGAGGTAATCACGAATCCCGGCAAATTACTCAAGTATACGGGTTTTACGATGAATGTCTGCGAAAATATGGCAACGCAAACGTGTGGAGATACTTTACGGATCTGTTTGATTATCTACCTTTGACTGCTCTCATTGAAAATCAAGTGTGTCTTTCTATCTTATCATTGTTCTTCACACACCCAGCACTCTGTCACCTCTGGTGCAAATCGTGTGACTACGGATCGTGCTTAATCTTCTGTCCATCCTTTACTCATTCATGTCTTCTTTCATAGATCTTCTGTTTACACGGAGGACTCTCACCATCGATCGATACGCTAGACCATGTGCGATCCATAGATAGGGTACAGGAAGTCCCTCACGAAGGGCCGATGTGCGATCTTCTTTGGTCCGACCCAGACGATCGTTGTGGGTGGGGTATCTCCCCTCGTGGTGCAGGCTATACGTTCGGCCAGGATATTTCGGAAGCTTTTAATCATAATAATGGGCTGACGCTAGTGGCCAGAGCCCATCAACTTGTTATGGAAGGTAAAGTGGCGTCATTAGTGTCGATTTATGCATACTCATGGGCTTGATCCGTATAGGATACAACTGGGGTCAAGATAGAAACGTTGTGACCATATTCAGTGCACCGAATTATTGCTATCGGTGTGGTAATCAGGCAGCTATTATGGAGATTGACGAAAAACTATCATACAGCTTGTATGTGACCCTCGTATTTTTTTTTCTTTTTGTGTGTGCCAAAAGCTAAAGTACTGTTAGTTTACAATTTGATCCAGCTCCGCGGGCCGGAGAACCGCTCGTCTCAAGACGCGTACCGGACTACTTTCTTGTAAGCCTACCTGCTCGATTTATTATTTGTAAACTCTGGTCTGAGCTGAGATTTGTTCAGTGATGTTTTTCTACAAAGCGTATATTATTGCGACGAGCATCCGACTAGTAGTTGTGATATAGGAGTGATAGGTTTACGTCCATACCACCTTTCTTCAGCTGAAAATTTCCTCTCTTGTCTGTTTCTTCCCTTTTTCCCTGTAGCAAGAAAACTTGATTGTACGCGTGCAATTCAACTTACAGAATCTGGACAAAGTTATTCATAGTATATCTTTGGTGGGGATAATTCGGTGGTCAGAAAGTCTCTTGAGAATGATGTAAATATTTTATATTTATACCTACCCACTTGAGTTTCTTGATGCCACGTTATGATCAATCGGCCGAAGATTACCGACATCCACTTGTATACGCATGTCTCGTGACTCTTTCAAGATCTCGAAGCGACAAAGCAAGCAAGCGTAATACCTTGGTACCCGGAGGCCGCAAACTTGACAGCATCTTCAGGTAACTGATTTGCCCCACGTGTACAGGGCGATTTGAAGGTCACCAGGAAACTGCCGGACAGGATGGGGTGTGTATGTGTGTGTGTGTATAGTAAAGTCTGCGTTAGAGAGGAGACTCCGAAAGGGGATCAGCGACCGTTTGTTTCTGCCTTTCTTCTCCAGTACTCAATATGAAGCCAAGTGAATTTGTTATATGTTTTCAGAACCTCTCTTTCTCCGAAATCACCTTTCAAATGAGGATCATCGTCGGATGTAAATCTGGGAAGAATAAGAAGAAGAAAAAAAAAAAAACCAGTAACGGTCGTTGTTTATGAGCCGGTAAGACTGGGCTTACAAGTAATGGCCCTCTGTGCCTGTGGAGAGACAGCGGAGGGGGGGTGCCTTGTTCAGCGAGTTCCAGCCCGTCGAGTCGGCGTTGAGAAATGTCCGGTGGATGGTCCTCAAGGTGATAGATACTATGTGTGTTGTCCAGCCCGGTATGTGGGGCAAGCGTTACCTAGTGGGGGTATTAATTCGTGTGTGTCCTGTCGATAGTTATTTGGTGACATACTGTTTCTTCATTACCGAGCCTACTAGAGTAGTAGGGGTGGCTTTTCTGACGAGTAATCCAGTAGGACATCGATGCGTGTCCTTTCGGTAGTTATCATGTCGGCACTCTGTAGTGAGGGAGGGGGCAGGAAAGCCGAGCTTTGATGAAAAAGACACCAGTAGTGTGTCTTGTGTCGATAGTTATAGGATCCACCAAACCCCACATAGGGGAATGGTACGAGCGTGTCTCATCTTACGACGTTACGAACGTCGGTCTCAAGCGCTTTTTCTTTTCGCAACTAGCTTCGAAAAGCGACCGTCTGTCGTACATATCAAAGAGCCGTCCGACACACAAAAAGTCCAACGAGCGAAACTTGGTGGAGAACCCAAGTGCACTGAGTGAAAATTTTGTTTGCAAAAAAAAAAAAAATTGTAGCCTAGAGATGATGAACGGTAGGAAGAGATGCGGGAAAAGAGAGGGAGAAAGGAAAAGATAGGGCATGACAGAGAGAGAGAGAGAGAGACACACACACACACACACACACAGTGGGCATCCAAGGCGTACGGCGTCAAGAGAACTTCGCAGTTAGTAATCCCGTGTCTTGCTCCGTTGAGATCTAAGTCCGAGGGCTGATACTATGCGGTGGTTCCTGGGCGTGATTAGAAATGGTGTATCCACGATGCCACTCCGGACGCGCAAGAGACCCTATCTGGGATCTAAGCGTCTTGCCAACGGTGTATGGCAGATGTGGTTAGTACGCAATGGAAGACTCACATAAACAACCGGAGGTTGGCGAGGAGAGGAACCAATGTGGTGATGAGATGTTATGAAACAAGTAAGAATTCTATGGCCGCCAATGTGGTAAATTTGAAGTAAGAACAGGGTATAGAAATAGAAATATATAACCCCCCCGCCCCTGTATGGTAGTTGATGCTGAGCATTGATAAATTGATTGTTGCAGCCGATGGTCTAGTACGGACTCGCCGCCGCAGCACACCTAGACATAATCTCTCCCCCCTACGGTGGAGTTTGGAAGCCGAATTTGCCTTTGATGCGGCACATAGATGCCCCGCATAAAGATTCACCAGGTTGAAGAAGCGTGTATAACACTTGGAGGGTTCTGTTTGTTGATCTTATCGATTGCATACCACAGTATATGCACCGGTCATTGCTCATGCTGAGGAATCCTCAAAACTCGAAATGTTTTGCCGTTGTCTCAAGGGTCCGAGCGAGCGAGCGAGAAAGTTCTGACAGAAGGGTGGAATTTCAACTTGAAAAGAGAGTTAAGCGAGCATTTACAAAGACCACAGGAATAATGATCACTATACAATCTCCGGCCACTACGAAGAGAATGTAAAGAAGAGATCTCTACAGTTGTTCGAGGCCATCCGGGTGGGTAACACGATGGTATGGATTCGTATCAAGGAGTGGGTCGGGGTTTGGTCCTGAGCAACAACAGACAACGAGATTGAACAAGCAGCAGGACACTTGAAAAAACGAGGGTAAGAGAATTGGAATAGGAAATAGCCTCCGAATCTCCGATCAGGACAAGTAGTGTAATGATAATGGTGCCTGCAAAGAAAGAAAAAGAAAAAAAAAGAGACCTGGCGGAGACTCCGTTATGATCGCGTATTTCATCTTTCGGGAATGGTCGGGATTGGCTTGATAAGTAAACCGTTATCATCATTTGAAGCTGGGAACTAGTCTTATTTGGTTTCTCTTGCTTTTTTTTTTTCCAATCTGGTTAGAGAGCTATTGTATCCGCATAGCTTTTGAAATAAATTGCCGGTGTAAGAGGCGCTAATGAAAATTGGACTTATGTAAGGCTTCCTTGAAATCTCTCGCGAGCAAATCACGAAAACAAGTAGCCCCCAAGAACGGTTTTACCCAGTATTTGCAAAGTTCTACTGAGCATCCATGATTTTCAGACTATGATCGCAATATGTATGCCAGAGAAAACTCACTAGGACAACAATCAACGGTAAAGTGACGCATGGGAAGCTGTGAGGCGCTGAGTCGGATGATAAATAAACTGTCATAATCTCCGGCTGGCAAGGACGAATATGTACAGCAAGACATGCGATGTCTTTTCTGGCTGACAGGCCATCAGGAAAGACTCCCAAGCTGATACACGCGCTGAGAGTGTTTGAAGAAATAGAGTCGATAGCATTACGACTGTAGTCGAGTTGAGCACATACAGGAATAACGATGGTATGATGTTGCCCTGCTACTAGCCGGCCACTCCAAAACAGCTGTCAGGAGTCAGAGATTTCAGTTCAAGTTTGGGACCTGCGTCAGAGATGAGGTGTGAGTGTGACCGTGACGGTCGAGGGCCCCGCTTAGTCAATGAGAATTACTCAGCATGATCAAATTAATCATCGACGGCTAATCTCAGCGAGATGTGATTTCGAAGATGCCGATCGCGACGTTGTTACCCGTCCTTAATGTGTGTGTGTGTGTGTGCCATTCAATGCAACGAGCGCATCACGCGTTGCGATCGCTAATGCGATGCGATTCAACTTGTGGGTACTCAACTGAATAATCCCCCGACAGCGACGCGATGCGAAACCACCTGAAACGGCGGTGGACGCTCGCTCTCCTTCGACTTGCACTGTTTTGCACCGCAATTTCGCTGCTCCAATACGTCTTGCTCGATGCGCAGCAGTTCATTTACGACATGCACAGCGTCACCGTCGTAAGGTACAGGAACTCTTACGCGCTGGAAATGTATTTCGATTCAACCCACATCCCCTCGTATCCCCAAATCACACAGTCTGATCTTATCTATGAAGAACATATGTAGAGATCCCAGAGCTGCTGCTAACACTACAATACTGAGTGCTGAGCATTTGAGCAATCACAATACAAAGCACCTCGTTTCCGCGTAGGATATGATATATGATACTCACCTTTTACTATTCTCCCGATCTTTTTTTGCGTACCAGATATGGCGTATCAACTAACGTAAATACCTAGTCTCAAACTTTAATCTCAGTCAGTGATTGTTGAGCTGCTTCGAGACAAAACAGTTGAACCGGGTCCGTGCTTGGCGCTACAACAACAGCACTTGTTTCGGATTAGATGTCAATCAATCATAGAATCGGTACCAGTAATTCGTAATTGCAAACACAGAACGAAGCGGTTGATTGACATACATGCAACGGATCCCTTTCCCGATGTCGGACAGCCTGGAGGCGACAATTACTGACCCTTCTTCATCCCACTACAATTCTCCAAAGAACGACGAGGGACATTAGAGGGTAACCGATTCAATACGTGCCTATCGGAGCAACGAATGAATACACCACTACTTACATAGCAGATCCTTGGATACAATTAATGCATTAGAGAAGAAGCTTACGGAGAGTGTGATTGAGTGAAGATCCTCTGCTGTAAAAGCTGCTACAGCTGCTGTGCACCTGGAGACTGGCAAATTACTTGTCCGTCGGGGTGCTGCTGCAGTGTCACAACACTCAAACGCGGACTAACCGGAGAATGGAGCGCTCGCTTCTGTGAGCGATAAGGAAAAAAAAAAAAGGCGATTTGGGTACCTAGGAATCTAGGCTGGCGAGCGTCCCGTTCTCGATGGTGTGCCTGCCCGAACAACCAAATGGGGCTGTGCTGGGATTCTCTGCCATAACTGATGCATGTAACATACGCTGCTGAAACAATGGACAGTAAGGATGACTTTCTCACTTCTAACTGAGATACCCATGAACTTGACTACGGTACCCGGGGTCAACTAGACTTATCTCCCATCACCATTTGGAGAGCCATGGCCGATGCCATTCCATATCTGAGACTTTATAACTCATGAACGTTGTTGCATGAACAGAAGCAAAGGTTGAATATACTATTCCATCCTTAATGCGAGATTGGTTTACACCAACAATAATTTGGGCCCCATGCTTTGTCAGAATTTGGCGTCAACCAGTGTCGGTGTCCCCCAAGAACCAACAACGGCTGTTACTTTATCTTCTTTGAAATACACAGGCGCATTTCTTGGGCCAAGCGCGCATATTAGCAGAGAGACTTGCAATCAGTGCCGACGGCGCTTCGGCAATGTCCGTCATCAAGAAATCCACGGATCATTATACTAAAGTGGCCTGATGAATCTCATCGAATTATAAAAAGGCTCTACATCCGTTGCAGTCGCTCTCCTCAACGCGTTCACTGGCGGCGAAGAAATCACCTACATACTCCTATTCTTCGTCATGGATATCGTACTCAAGTCCTGCGACAATCTCTTCTTAGACTCGGTCTATTCAGCCCTCATTCCGGCGTCAGCCTTCGTATCCACGGTTGGCGTGAATGGATCTTCGCTCACTTCAACAGCTTCCCAGTCTACTTGGACCAATTTAATCTCTTATCTTCCTCACCCTCCTCTTCCAGTTGACCTCTTGACCGTCTCTCCATCATCACCATCCCCCCTTGCATTGCTTGCTGTTTCAGCCTGGCCACGCGACTATGTAGTCCGCCAGGTCCTTTCTCTCTCCCTCGTGACCCTTGTCGGTGCCCATCTCCTCTATTTCCTATTCTCCGGCTTGTCGTACTACTTCATCTTCAACCATGAAATGATGAAGCACCCCCGGTTCTTGGAAAATCAGGTCCGACAGGAGATCATATTCAGCCTCAAGTCAATGCCAGTGATGTCCCTTCTCACTGTGCCTTGGTTCTTGGGAGAGGTTTTGGGATACTCCAAGCTTTATGACAACGTTGACGAATACGGGTGGCCCTACCTTATTTTTTCTGTTATTGCGTGAGTACTAAAAACTCTACATACCCCTGCCAATTTTTCTAACTTGACTCGTTCAGATTCCTAATGGTTACGGACTATTCTATTTACTGGATTCATAGAATGGTGCATCTCCCAATGCTTTACAAGCATCTCCACAAGCCCCACCACAAGTGGATCAGTCAGTCTTTTTTTTTTTCGGATACTTTGTCAATTTGTGACTAACAATGCGACTTGTAGTTCCTACACCATGGGCTGCCTTTGCCTTCCACCCTCTTGATGGTTACACTCAGTCCATTCCATACCATTTGTTTGTATTCCTTTTCCCCCTTCACCGATACGCATACCTCGGTCTGTTCGTCTTCGTCAACTTGTGGACCATCATTGTACGTCATTTGCGGTTTCTTTATTCGGTATTCAGCTAATGATTACCGTTTGACACAGATCCACGACTCGGACATGATCACCGGTCACTGGTTAGAAAACATCATCAATGGGCCAGCTCATCATACTCTGCACCATTTGTACTTCACCGTCAACTATGGTCAAGTAAGTTTATACTTGTCCGCTTGTTTCGTCATAGTCCTCAGGCGCTTACATTGCGATCGGTAGTATTTCACATGGGCAGACAAAATGGGACAGTCGTACCGACAGCCCGAGCCAGCGTTAGATCCGTATCTTGAAGTCCAAGCTTCACAAGCCGCGAAAGAAGCCGAAACTCCTGGGAAGTCGTTGTAACCGACGTGCGAGTCTAACCTTCTTTGTGGGGGGGGGTGATGGACGTTACTAGAGTATCTATGATATTATATTAAAGGTTCTTTCCTATCTGGGGCAAGTAGACGCACTGAGTTTTATTCTTTGTCCCAAAACAAAGTGGTGATGGTGGCGTGGTAATTATGGCTTGTTTATGTGTGTGTGTGTGTGTGCAAGGTATCTCATAGTCGTCCCCC
>QGOD01002543.1:228322-270329 GCA_003313065.1 Sarcodon sp. MG97 | reverse complement strand
AATGCCATCAGAAAGATCGAAGATACCCTCAAGTGGAGGCGAGAATATGGGCTATACGACACGCTCACTGCAGAGCTCGTTGAACCAGAAGTCCGAACAACCTCCTTCTCACACGCACACACGCAATCTCAGATCAGTTTTTTTTTTTTTTGCAGGCAATAACGGGCAAGGAATTCTTGTTCGGGTACGATGCCGATGGACGACCGGCAATGTACTTGATACTCAGTCGGCAGAACACAGAAGAGGGTCCCGGACGGATCCAGCTTCATGTTTGGTTGTTCGAACGTGCTATAGAACTCATGCCTCCTGGGGTAGAGTATGCTTTGCTCTTATTGACGCCCACACATATGATAATTATGAGAGTCTAGGACAGTCGCCGTCATGATGGACTATGGGGACAAGGGTATCACAGGGTCTATAAGTCTCGCACGCCAAGTAAGAACCCGCCGATATCTTCCCCCAAGTCGTGTTGCGCGAGAATCAGACTGACAATTTCTAACCCAGACTGTCCATCTCCTCCAGACGCACTATCCGGAACGCCTAGGGAAAGCTCTCGTACAGAACGTCCCTTATTTCTTTGCCCTCTTCTACAAAATCTTGGAACCATTTATTGACCCCTATACCCGCGATAAAGTCAAGTTCAATCCAAAAGTCATAGAAGAAGGTTTGTTTAGCACAGATATGGTCATGAAGGATTGGGGAGGTACGCGGGAGTTGATTTGGGAGCATGATCGGTACTGGCCCGCCTTGATCGAGCTTGCGCAGAAGAGAAAGAAAATGCTGATGGAGAAGTGGAGGGAATTGGGCGCGACTGTTGGACTGAAGGAGTGGGATGTCAGATCAGGCTGTTCAAACTAGTCATGGTGGGGGACTTCGAGTCGTATATCATAGATTATAGAAGACGCATAATTCCCGAGCTCGTTGTACTCAATTAAGCATCACGACACCCCCTCAGCACAGCTGTATTTGTTGTAAGATAAGTATTGACCATCCGCTGAGTTATCCAATCGCCTGATGCTAAACCATCCGATTTCCAACGATCGGCTCCCGTGTATTTTCACCCAGTTGCAGTTCCTTCGATTTTATCGACTGTTCTCGGTGCGACAAGCAAGTAAAACCTGCTGTTATCTCATGACAAACTCCTTGCCTGTAAACAATCATTTCTCGCAAAGCAAAAAAAAAAAAAACCTGCCCCTGTTTAACGTTCAACACCAGATCCTACCTTTCGATTATCTCATCTACACTCCTTTCTAAAGCGTCAATCGAGTCCTGCCACTGGTCAAGTTATCAGCCGCAAGTATGCATTTTGGACCCCAAAGTTAGCACTGAACCAGGTATATGCCAAACTAGACCTTGTTGTAGATATGATCATCCTTTAGCAAAAGTTCCATGAATTAAAAAAAAAGAAACGACGCACGTTCCGGCAGAATGTTGTCGGTGAGGCCAATAGCCCTCGAACTGAGTGAGCGAGTCAGAAGAGACGAATCCTGACTTGACACGACGCCAGAAATACCAAACAATACCTTGGAAGTGGTGCAGGGCCAGGTTCCAGATAAAAACCTTGTTACTGAGTGATGTTAGAGTTATTGATCGTGCTCTAAAGATCCAGCCTAAAAGCAAGAAGCCAAGCGGAACATGACTCTGCAACATCGGAACAACCAGTGAGAGAAGCCACCTTGGTTCACTGATAGGAACAGAAAATCCCTGGAGGAAAGTTCAAAAATACAGACAACGACCTTTCAACCATGACCGTTTGATGTTTCGTGCTGCTGAGTTACAAATACGGGATACACGAACTCCCCCTTAAGCTTGGAAAAGGTTACGGCGGGAGTGGAAAATCGTGCTAAATCAATCCTACCACTGAATCTTGGAACAAAATTACGAGATAAGTATAACATTTTTAAACAGCCAGGAAGCTTACCTGCATAAACGGTGCCCTTCACAATCCCAAGTCGAACTATAAGCCATCCTAACAGAGTGAGGTGCGTATATAATGGTTGCTCGCAAATTTGTCGAACAACACAAACGGCTTGCATCCTCCCTAATAGAAGATACCTTGTAGAATAGTAGGACTGGGAAAAGTGAAAGGTAAATATTCTGGATCTTTGCTGAGTGAGTGTTCTAATGGAGGACCACGTCTACCCTGTAGATATCAGTGATTGAAACGGTGAGTGAACATCTTTTTCTTCGGAAGTTTCCTAGTTTCATCGACATAACATTACTCAATTGTGGCATGGTTTGGAGGTATCGAGCGATCATGACATTATGATCAAATGTGTTCTTCGACATTGGGGTTCCCATTAAAAGTGGATGGATTATACGCATCGTACATTGTTTCATTGATCTACTCCTCTGCCTCTCCAGCAATAATCACATCGTCTGCGTGAAGCATAGTTAGTCCCGATTGCTTCGAAATGAACGACCAGCTTACCTATTTTAAGTACAGCACGAACCAACTGTACAAAGAGGTCAGCTGAAGATCAACAAGGAGATGAAACAAACTCCCCTGTGTAGCTAACAGATATTGTTGTCTCTTCGAGATAAGAGGGTCGTAAACAAATTGCTTCTTCATATCTGAAGACCCTAATTCAAAGGTGTAGTCTAGAACAATACCGCGAAGACGTACCAAGTTCTTCTTTCCCCAGACAGTCAATGCCTAGGGTCGATCGACCCGTAGTCACTTGTTGACTTTTCACCTCGGCCAGGGTCTCTATCGGCGATAATCCACTATTTTCTGCCAGAGCAAGAGGTATTGCGTCTAATGCTGAAGCGAATGCACGCATCGCATATTGTTCAATTGAAGGAATCTAAATTTAGTCATTAGACACAAGGGGTAAGACCGTGAGCAGGATAAGTACTTCATCCGCAGCCTTTGCAACAGCAATAGAACAACTGATATCAGCTGCACCACCGCCATAGACAACACGGTTGTCTTTAACCAGATTACGGACAGCGCAGATGGAGTCATGTAAAGCTCTTTTCGCCTCATCGACAATCTACCAAATTCGTTAGCTCGAGAAAACTTCCACGCGAACAAAATCATAACCATTTTGTTACTGCCACGAACGAAAGCTGTGACTGTCCGAGAATTCGCGCACTCCTCAATAACAAGCATTTTGTCACGGGTAGTACCAAAGGTCACTTCTCTAACGATTCCAGCCTTCCCGAGTTTCTCCGCAGTGAGGTCCTCAAAACGGGGAACGATGCGCCCGTGTGTCGCAATCGCGATAAGCTGGAGATATCAGAGAAGGAAGCATACAGGAGAGCAATACTTACTTCGATCTCAGGTCCGCCGACCCACCGCACGGCAGGTAGGTCATTCTGCATCAACAGATGGTTCGCCTCATCATCGAAACCCCACTGACATATTACTAGATTCGCTCCAGTGTCTTTCACTCGCTTGATCATGTCGGCGAATTTTTCCTTTTCGTAATCTCTCAATTTTTTATACTCTTCTACGCTTGTGATATCCAATTTATGCTTCGTTTTTGGGCGAGGGGGTTCGAAGGGACATGTGAGGATGGCCAGACGGGCATCGCGAACACTATGAGGCATTTGAGGATGTGACATATCCTTGTCAACTAAAACGCCCTTGATCAAGGTTGTATCAGCCAAGGAGCCGCCTACTTTGCCGTCAACTTTGATGAGATCAAACAAGACATCCTTCCTTTCGAGATCTGCAACGGTCATGACAGCATCAACAGCGATTTGCGCAAATTGTCGATGTTCTTTTGAAACGCTGGTAGATGTTATATTGCATGATCAGGACATGGAGATAATAAAGGCCACTTACATTTTGCTCCCAAGACTCGTCATTGCAGTCTTGAGAAGATTTTCTGTGTTAGTTGTAGAGAACTCTATTCGGTCAGAGATCTTATCCAGATGATCAACAGCGACTTTGCATGCTCGATCAAAACCATCAGCAATTCGGATTGGATGTATTCCTCGGTCTAACAGAGCCTCGCTTTGTTCTAACAATGCGCCGGCCAGTACTATTGTTCACCATGACAAGGAATGAGATCTAAAGGGTCTACGACGTTGTGCAGGACGTACCAACAACTCCAGTCGTCCCATCACCAATCTCATCGTCTTGACTTTTTGACAGTTGGACGAGCAACTTCGCGATCTGATGTTCAACCTCCATCTGACTTAGAATTGTTGCACCATCGTTTGTAACGGTGATGTCGCCATCGGGAGAGATAAGAATTTTGTCCAGCCCTGAACAAAACTACGTTAAGAAAGTAAAACGGGAAGGAGACATATCACACCTCGCGGGCCCAATGATGTACGGATTATATTAGCGACAGTTCGCGCGGCAAGAATATGTTGCTACAGGTGGAGAGGATATATTAAATAGAGTTAGCTCATGGGAGGCGGAGACCCGAACTTTGATAGCTTCTGTTCCATGAGTTCTCGTCTTTTTTCCTTGCTCTCTGAGGATGATAAAAGGCCTTCCATACTGAGTGAATGGCGCGTTTGCGATGTTCACTTGACTAAAATGATGCAGATACACGTACCTCGTCAGTAGCATACAGGGCCTGATGTTCTGCCATGATATATGTCCTGTAGTAAGATTAAGGCGAGACCTCTTAGATTGAGGCGTATACGCAAATGATGGACGATGTGATGATGGGATTAGACTCCAAACAGTACGAACAAAATATGTGAATTTACCAAATCGAGTTCACCAACTTGGGAGTTTGCCACTCCTGATTTCTACAACATCTCATTACATTACCATGGAGAAAGACGCAGATGGATTCTATGCGCCTGCTGCTAAGACAGAGCCTGCAGCAGAAGAACAAGAGCCCAGTATGTCCGATCCTTTCTTTCCTCAAAAGCCCTATTCTCACATCGCCGCAGAAACAGATCTCATTAAATCTACATTCGATGTTACTGTATGCGATCATGTCCCTCTACTTGACTCTCCAGCTCATTCGCTACCCGTCTAGGTTACAGTTGGAGACCAGCAATTAGATCCGAACTCGCCACTCTACAGTGTCAAAACCTTTGAGGAACTTGGATTGTCTGTTTTTAATCCTCTACCAGAAGTTTGCGTCGACTTGACAGCATTCTTTTTTTTGCAGAAATGAAGATCTTCTGAAAGGCATATACGACATGGGATTTTCGAAGCCATCCAAAATTCAAGAACGCGCTTTGCCACTCCTTCTGAGGGATCCGTATGTGCTGACCTTACACGAACCACATCGTCTGACTTCCCCATTTCCAGGCCTCAGCATATGATTGGACAGTCACAATCTGGAACTGGAAAGACAGCTGCCTTTGTGCTAACGATGTTGAGTCGCATCAATTATTCTCTTCGCGAGCCCCAAGTACGCGTCATGCTTATCTCCTGACACCGGCACTCAAACTCAACGCCATGTATCATAAAGGCAATATGTTTGGCACCATCAAGAGAGCTTGCTCGACAGATTATGGCCGTGGTTACAACCATGGGGAAATATACAGGTGTCGAAGCAGAGTATGCCATCCCTGAACAGCTTCCAAAAGACGCGACCCGCATTGCTGCACATATCATAGTCGGGACTCCTGGCACGGCAGTTACACTGATCAATCGAGGCATTTTACGGACCGATGCAGTGAAGGTCTTTGTATTAGACGAAGCAGACACCATGGTCGACAAACTGGCCTTGGGTCCACAGGTTCTAAAAGTGAAAAAGTAAGTTCTTTGTTACTGGTTTCCAACGTTGCTTTGAATGTCTGCTTTCGCAGGAATCTACCTCCGACCTGCCAG
The DNA here is from genome assembly GCA_003313065.1 of Sarcodon sp. MG97. Taxonomy (NCBI): domain Eukaryota; kingdom Fungi; phylum Basidiomycota; class Agaricomycetes; order Thelephorales; family Thelephoraceae; genus Sarcodon; species Sarcodon sp. MG97. The sequence goes on along the minus strand of QGOD01002543.1, from coordinate 264,574 downwards.
CTTGTGCTGTTTTCTGCCACGTTCAGTGACCAAGTCAAGGCGCACGTAAACAATCTCGCACCGGGAGCAAATAAGATTGAGCTGAAACGAAACGAAATCTCTGTCGACACGATCACGCAATTTTACTTGGATTGTAAAAACGAAGATGCCAAGTACGATGCGTTGGTTGGTTTGTATCATCTTCTCACTATCGGACAGAGTATCATTTTTTGCAAGGTTAGTTTCTGCCCATCGAACTTACCTAACAACAAATGGGTTCTTACATTCATGTAGAAAAGAGTCACGGCCGATAAGATTGCGGAACGGATGACAGGCGAGGGACACAAAGTTGCTTCGTTGCACGGATCCAAAGAGGCCACTGACAGGGACGCTGTCATGGACCGTTTCCGGGAAGGACAAGATAAGGTCTTGATCACAACAAATGTCATCGCTAGAGGAATCGACATCCCCCAAGTCAATATGGTCGTGAACTATGACTTACCGATGATGAGTGAACGCCAACACGAGCCTGGTGTCAACGACAGACTGGACCTTATTCCAGACGTCGAGACGTATATTCATCGGATAGGTGAAGCACCCTTGCGAATTCGCCACACTTGTGGAAGTTGATGAATTAATTGCAGGACGGACGGGTCGTTTTGGACGCAAAGGGATATCAGTAAATTTTGTTCACAACCAGAAAACTTTTCAAGAGATGATGACCATTCAACAAGCCACGGGTAGAGCCATCACAAAAGTCGATACAGGGGATTACGATATGATGGACGAGGTCAGTGTTTGAGGCACTGTCAGAGTTGTCTCATGTTGACAGTTGTTGTTCCCTAGCAATTGAGGGCTATCCTCAAGAAGAAATGATGTATGAGATAGGACTTCGTGCACTGTAATATTGGTTATCTTGTAATAGTTTTCATTTCCTCCACCCCTAACAAGCCTGATCAACCTAAAATTACATTGCCTTTCAAGAACACGCCTTTGAACAATATGACATTCAAGTCCAAACACATCGGTGGTAAGAAAAACCCGCATGGAACTTGGGGCCGGCCAAGAGGCATCGCGTCCAAGAACTGAATGCTTCGTACATCCAACATGATAATAATAAATGAGTTCGATAATTGTGTATTAATTCTCCGGCACCGGAATACCAAGACGGCGTCTAGGAAGAAGGTTTAAGCAATGTGGTCGACTGCAACCGGATTCCGCGACTTACAATTCCCGGACTTGATTTGGTATCAGTATTGAGAGATGATGACGGAAAATATAAAAAACCGACAGACGCTCACCCCTGATGACGAAATTTGCTAGGATTGCAAAGAAAAGTAAGACGCTGATTATCACAGGTCCTATAATTTGATCTGTAATGGAAGTGCGAACACGATTTGTTGTATGTGAGAATGGTTACGGTGCTCATGGATCATTGTGAAGCGCTTACCAAAATGTCCTGGATCGCGTCTCCTGATCATACTAACGCGGTTTTGGTATACGAGGTAACCATATATCTTGATGTGAACCCCATATGAGACTAGCGCCTACAGATAAACCAGCGATAGAACATTACCAAGATCCCGACGCTGATTGCCGCGTAAGTGTACGCAAAATTGCGGGCAATATGGTCTTTTGAGGCGTTAAACAAAGCGAGAGCCAGAGCACCGATCAAGACGGAGATATTAAGGTAGGATATCCAAGCTACCCCGAGTAACGTCAACGTAGAGTTCGACAACAGGATTACACGAGGCATTTCTTACTTCTTTCATTCGCAAACCAAACCTTGGCCTCCACTCTGATGGAAGTTGCAATTTTCTTCGGAACTCTAACTTGGGGAGGGAGAGAATTGATTGCGTGATAGTCGCGCACTGCGGGCATATTGCCATCCTCATCAACTTCAGCATCGTCCGGAATTGCATCTGCACGCGTATATCGAGCCTGACGCTGAGGTTTTGGTGGAAGAGAGGCCAAGGCAGAAGAAGAAAACGGAGAAAATAGATCTGTCACAGCATACCAAGACCTGCGAATAATGCTGCCTGAAGAAGAACGTTCATGTATGTATGAGTCTTCTCGAGGACGTGCGTGGTCGTTTGTCACTGCCGTCGAGTCCGTTGTCGTAGGAGTCGTTTCTGTTGTTGTGGTTGTCGGGATGAAAGCCATATCAATGCACGTGACTAGATCTTAGGAGTGACGTCGAGCAAGTCCCAGAAGATTCTAGGGACCGGTAGTCCGCATAGGTAGAGCTTTAATACACTCTTTCAGTTTCCACAAAACAGTCATCGGCTTTTAGTTTTCAAACTCTTCTGTGCATATTCATCCTTGAATCGTTATGGGTCAAGATTATTACAAGCTATTAGGTGTGGACAGGGATGCCTCTGAGGAGGAAATCAAGAAGGCATACAAGAAGATGGTAAGCAAAATATATACGAGAAGTAGGTCAACGCTCCTTATACATATCCCCAGGCCTTGAAATGGCACCCAGATCGTAACAACGGTTCGGAGGCAGCTTCCAAAAAATTCAAGGAGGTAAGAAAACCCACATATACCATTTAGGTTTTATTGACTATAATGATACTAGATATCCGAAGCTTTCGAAGTATTGAGTGATAAGCAGAAACGGACAATATACGACCAATTCGGTGAAGAGGGGTTGAAGGGAGGAGGTGGTCCTCCTGGTGCTGCTGGGGGTTTCCAAGGCTTCACTGGCGGTGGTTTCCCCAGCGGTACAAGTTTCAGCTTCAGTAGTAGTGGATTCAATCCAAGTGACCCCAATAAGATCTTTGAGTACGTATTATTCAAGTAAACTGAGTTTGAGTTATTGGAACTGATATCCTTAGGTCGTTCTTCGCTTCAATGGGAGGTATGGGAGGCTTTGGAGGTATTGGTTCAAGCGGAAGATCAAGAGGTATGGGTGGGCCATTTGATGATGAAGACATATCTGGCTTTACCAGCATGGCAGGTGGGATGCCTGGCGGGTTCAGACAGCAAACTCGATCAACGCCGCAGCCTGCCCAACCTTCTGAAATAACCAAGCCGCTTCCTATATCTCTTGAGGATCTTTACAATGGAGCTACAAAACGTATGAAGGTGTCACGGAAACTGTTAAACGGTACCACGCAAGATAAGGTATTTCATCTTACTTCTGACGTTTTCGTAATTTATGTTGAGACTGGGTTATCAGGTTCTGGAAGTTCAAGTCCTGCCGGGTTGGAAATCGGGAACCAAGGTTAAATTTCCTCGGGCAGGCAACGAGCAACAGGCTGGAGAATCACAGGACCTGGTTTTCAATGTTGAAGAGAAATCTAATAGCCGTTTCTCCCGGGATGGGAATAATCTCATTTGTCATCTACAGCTACCACTAGTGGAAGCCCTAGCTGGCAGTGGAGCGAAAAGGGCCATCGAGCACCTAGACGGGAGAACGATACAGGTTACGATTCCTGCTGGTGTAGTGAAGCCAGGACAGCGCACGATTGTGCCTGGGGAAGGAATGCCTGTCCGCAGGGAAGGCCAGGTGCGAACGAAGGGCGATCTGATTGTCGTATGGGATGTAATATTCCCTGACCGTCTTACGCAATCACAAAAGGAGGGCGTGAGGAAGGTGCTAGGCTGAGTCGACATTCCATCGGGAAAATGTTTGCTGATGAATATATAACTTTGTGTGTACACCGAGTGTAATTTTTAGCTATATAGTGTTTCAGAAGATACCTCTAGAATGTTCGTCATGTATCCATAGCTGAAGTGCTCCAGTCCCTGAACTTTAACGGTTTACATGTCCTGGTAGTCCTTTAGTGAGACTGAGTACAACCCATTGAAAGTGCATACTTCGGTGCCTCTGTGGCGGTACGAATTTCGCGACAATGACATAAACGTTCATGCGCCCTACACATCCGTCTTGGAATGAGGCCACCCCCGTTTCACAGATCCTTTATTAGCGGTTCACATTTAATACAACAAGGCGTGTACAATGTGTCAAGCCTGGTCCAAGCCTCTTCCATGGTACATCTGAACTTCGTATACGTGGTCTTCCAAGTCAGCCGACACTTGTCCTAGTTCCTTTGAGTGTTGCCTTTTGTTCTAGACCCACTCCCTACCTGTCATCGTGTTGGTCACAAGGCCTGTGATAGCGCAGGGATTAGTCTCCTGTTACCTGCAGTCGGGCTCTGTCCACGGTGCTGTATCCATCTTGACGTTATACGCACAGCCTAATTTGGCCTTGTCAACGGCCCAATCCATGCGCAAGCGAGTTCAATTCACTCCTAATTGCGATGCTTTACACGTTTTTGTTTCGCATATAATTAGGTCTCCCTAACCGTTCAGCCTTTTGTTGACTGCCTTCACGACTCTGACGATTTTCTTTGCGCTCAACAACCAACTGCTCAACCTACTCGCTTTTTGTTTATTTGGGCAAAACATTCCGTCTCTTGTGACCATTAATGGCCGCCTCGGCTGCAGATATTCAAAAGGATTTCTACTGTCAGGTGCTGGGATTGAGTCCTGACCCCTCTCAGCATGATGTTAGGTCCGCTTATAAGGCTCTAGTATGGCTACTTCCGGGCTTTTTTTTCTACTTAATTTACGCTCGTGTTACAGGTGTTACGATGGCACCCTGATCGTCATAGGACGAACAAAGAGCACGCGAAAGATAAATTTATTGAGGTAGTAACTAGCCTTTTGACCTGTTCATTTTCCTATATTAATGACCTACGGACAGATCCACACTGCGTATCAAGCATTGCTGAGCATGTATCCAAATTATACGCCGGGTTCACCGTCCGGTTCTGCTTCGTCGTTTGACTCGTCTAGAGCATCAACATTCTACTCTCAGAGCGCCCATGGGAGCCAATCATCGCAGACGTCTTTCACGCCATCATCTCCGGAACACGCCCCATCCCACGCCTCGTGTAAAGATGATCTCAATGAGTCAAAGGCGGAATCTAAAGGTCATAAATCCAAAAGGAGGTGAGGTTTTTCATGAACCTTGATGTTTCGCCTCTTGACGTATTTCTTAGTCGGGACAAAGAAAATAGACGTCGTTCGGGTGGCAACCATCACTCAGAGGGAAAAGACCGTTCACATTGCAGCAGTCACTCAGATAGAAGCCAGCGGTCAGACAGTCACCGCCCTGAAAAGGCCGGCCGATATTCAGAGAAAGCTGACCACCCTTCGGAAAAAAGTGATCATCAGTCGCGCCCGTCGAATGCTCATCAAAAGAAGTCTTCCAAACATCACCGCCATGAACATCATGAACGCCATGATAATACACACGAGCATCCCAGCGTTGTCGTTGACGAAGAAGAACCAGAACTGCGTCCCCCGACGATTGGCATTCCTCTACGTGCCAGCCGTGTATCTGGTACTGATGATTGGGTATTCCCTCTACCATTAACGCTCGAGGAGCTGCACTCAGGCACTTCGTATCATTTCCAAATAACCAGGCAGCTTTATCAAGCGCCAAATTCATCTTCAGAATCCCTTCCCTCGTCACCTGACCAGCCATCATCGACTATTGTCCATATAGACCTCGAAATCCCTCCAGGAGGATACAAAACGGGCACTACAATCCGGTACGAAGGAATCGGAAACCAACGGAAATCGGTCGGTTCTTTCCAAGACATTGTCTTCGTCGTTCAGGAAATTGTACATGATCGGTTCGCGCGTGTTCGAGACGACCTAGTCGCGCGAATCGAACTGATGTGGGATGAACGGCTGTGTAAAGATGATGTAATTTTTATTGAGGGGTTGGATGGTGAGAACATCGCCGTCCCTGTCCCTGCGAGTCCAGGTTCAGATAAGGAAACGAGAGTAGCAAAGGCTGGGATGCCTATTCGCAATCCAGAGGGAAGGACGATTGGCAGGGGTGATCTAGTCGTCAAGTGAGCGTCGTCTCAACTATATCTCGATTTTATACTGATTTACTTAGATGGGACTTTGTGCTCTCTGAGAAGACATCTCCCAAGTCTAAATGGCAGGCATTCAAGTCCGCCTTCACTTGGCAACAACGCAAGCCTGTTTTTTGAGGCCATTGGCATGTAACTCGATAGTGCGATTCATATGCTTCGTCGTCTTCGCTATCTGCTCATTTTTCTCACATTTCTCCCTTGGGCTCTTGTTTGCAATTGTATGCCTAATCTGCTCGGACTCGTATTTTTACATTTTAGAGCTCGTTGAAGCAAATGCAACGAAGACTTCTATTACTGTACTAAATACCCACTATGCCTCCTGTTTTGTCCACACGCCTTAATCTTTCATCTCCGTTCTTTTCTGAATCATTCGTCATACACACATTTGTACATGTTGTACTAAATGATATCTGTATTCCGTCTCCAATGCTATATTCTCACTTTAATTAGCTGTATCGTCACACCATGTGTATTTCATGTACAGTCATCATATTGCGTACAAACAAAACATTAAACAAACAGTCAGCAGATTGTCATGCTAGAAAAAATGCAAGGAGGAAAATAGCTAGAAATATCATTCAGTCGTCCAGCAACAAATAACTCTTCGTTCTAGCCTTAGAAGTTTGAAGGTGTGACCTTTCGAGCACCGGTACGTGCTTCCTTGTGTTTTGAGGGAGATGACGGCGGTGTGTTTCGGACCGGCACGGGCGCATGGGGGGTCTTACACATCGCAGCGGGGGGCGGTCCGATTAACCTTGAAATCGACCATGGCAATTCGAATTTCGCAACCACGGCTGAATGTATGTATCGGGAAATTTCCAGATGAAGGGTTGGGTAGTACAATGTCGAGGCCTTGCGGGCAATCTACGGACCCCAGAACGTGAGCTGCATGGAGCTAATGAGGATATTAATGTGTGACCAACCAGAAGAATTCGCTCTATCCCAGACAGGAATAGGTCGACATGAAACATATACAACGAGTGTTCGTGGTCTTTCGGCAGATTAAGTTCAGCCGCACCGTTGGCGATCAAGTTCACAAATTTAAAATGAGTGGTCTAATTTCATGGGAAGGCTTTTAACAACACAAGATGGAAGAAACAGTGGGGCCCACCATATATCGCATAGCTTCAGCCTCCACTCCACCCGTCATTCCACCTGGAGCCCTGGGCCGCTCCGCCTTGGTCTCATCACAATCATGCAAATTCCAGATCGTGTTGCTAGGGTGGCAGAACACCCAGAAGTAGTCCCTGCAAACATCTGAGAGTTCTTGCAAGTATGTCTTATAAATTCTGGGTCTGTGGAGGTTCTCTATAAATTCGTGCGGTGAAAGCGGTACACCAGTGGCTTCAGATGGAAGCGGTGCACGTGTCAAAAGTAACGAGCGAACGAGAGCAAAGACAGATTTGTGAGGAGGAGGAAGGGTGACGAGATTGCCCAACGGCGAAGTAGATGGATTTTCGTCTTCCTGTAGGCTTCGGTGTCTGCCTAAATTGCTATCGCTAGGAAGAGATCTTGAGGGGAAGAGTTCGAAAAGCAGGAGAATGAAGTCGACAATTAGTTGCCTTGTCGCTACTTCTCCGGGTTTCTTATCTGAGTAGAGGAGAGTGATAAGCTGAAGGAACGGCGCTGGGAACGAGCTGCGGATAGCCGAGCATCCAGCGTCTGAAGTGGAGAAGGCCTTGAAACACTGTAGTAATGCATGAAGGAGTTGATCATCATGCTGCTCCTCTCGCCATTCATATTCAAGAAGTTCATTGAACCGATTGAGAAGGGCATCATAACCGCCCTCTTGGAGAAATTCCTCTGTCCAACTGTATGCAAGTTGTAGGAAACCAAAGATGCGCGTATTAGGAAAATGACAAACCTAGCCGCTTCGTTCCGAAGAAGCAATCTGAGCTTCTTCACTATTTCTACCTCGAGCAACGAGCTCGAAGTACTATCTAGGATAGAGCAAAACTTTCCAGGGGTCCAAACACCCTTCGTGGATTTGTCCTTGTTTTTCGCTTTGGATCCATTGTCAGGATTTCCGAAAGGCGTATGAGCTCTTGACATGGGCCGAACAATATCCATAGATGGACCTCTGGAATGGGCAATGGATGGGTTAGCGAGCGCGGCGTGTCCGGCGTTACGACCCGAAGTCCATACGTTAGCAAGGCCATAATCCACCGACTGCTTCGGAGGACGTGGCGAACTAATTGAATCGCTGCTATGCGCCTTGCGCAACCCACGTGGAGTGGCTGGCTGTGGAACTGAAGCTAATGTCTGAGAAGATTTGAGCATCGCAGCTTTTACAGACGGTTCCATGCCAATAAGTTTTGGGCGAAGGGTAGATGGAATTTGCAGGTCATCCTAGAAGAAGATATAAGACTCGTTGCTGAACACACTCAAATGTATGGTGCTTACCAGGAGTTTATCGAAAGCTTGGTTTGTCTCAACAGGTTGATCTTCTTGTTTTGAATGGCTCATCCTGCGCTTTTTCATAAACTTGTGCGCTGCTTGGGATTTTGAGGAAGGAGACTGGGGAAAGGCATTGTAGTTTTCTTTGCCAAGACCGACACCACTGTTAACAGTTGATGCAGGATCGATAGGAGGGGATACTATGGTAAATTCTGAGGTGGAGATTCGTTTCGAGGAAGGTAGAATTCCTTTGAACATTGTACAGACGCAAGTGTGCGCGAAGATTTGAGGGGAAGGATCAAGTTGGTTACGCCGAGTTCAACCAACTGATCACGCGCATGTCATGTGACCTTGCCAGACAAGCACACTAAATTCTCCTCCAGCTGAGCGTTCTTCACCCGCGCTCTGAAGCACCCTCAGCTGATGGACAACAATTGAACATCTGGACGCGAAGTGTTGTGAGCGACTACCAGGCCTAATAAAATTCGTCGACGCAGATGCCGCCCATGTGCTGATTTCCAATGGGCGCAAAGTTCAATGCCGGCGGAATCGGGAATTACCTCCTTTTAGAAACAAGTTTCACTCCGATCTCTCTTCATCTCACCTTTCTTCCTCCCCCCTCCTTCGCTGGCTCATTTTTCTACCTTGTTGTCGTCTACAGCTTGGGCGCGCTCTTTTTTGTCCCTTCCTTTCTTATGCCAGGTACCCTTTACATGCTCCTTTGCACCGGAAACGGCTCAACGCTCACGTCGGGAAATCCACCTTGCTTGGGGGTCAAGAACATCATCCAAATCTTAGCCAGTTCATCTCTCTTGACATTCAGAACAATTATTGAAGCAAGGTAGGAGAGGTGAATTGCTTTATTATTACATAGCGCTCACACTATATCCAATACACAGTTATTAGAGGCCATCCTACCGGGGACATAGTGTAAATCCGACTGTTACCGGAAGATAGAAAAAAAAAAAACTAAAGGTGAACTCTTTCGTTTCTGTGTCATACCAACAGCAAATTTACTCCATGATCTCTTAACGACTCCCGCCAATCAATAATCTCCCAGCTCGGTGCACCCGCTTGACGAAGTAAATCTCTTCGGTGCCAGACACCTTCCATTGATACCCTTGCTTGCAACAGGTTGACCATGTTATTTGCGCCCTGTATCCGGCTGATGAGGTATTGTCTTTGACCCTGATTATCCGTCATACATCCAGCAAGGCATGTGGGAAATACAAGGGTCTGGTCCAATTCACTTGGGGGTAATTGTTGTAGTAGCTGGATTACGCTGTCTACTCCTGCAGTAATTTCCTGGACACCTGCGAAAATGTGGACAAGTTAGGTGCGGCAGACCGGAAAAAAGGTAAGCGGATCAGTGCCTACCCGGATTTGGATCGCTTAAAACCGTGTGCAAATATAACACAGCAGTCTCGTGGAAGATATCCCGTACTATCCGACGAATATCTTCGTTGGCAAATTGGCTGGCACCACCAGATGCCGAATGATCTGATGACAGAGACTGCAACACCTCTCCATCAAACCCGATATCTAGGCCTTTGTCCTCTTGCTCGCGACGTCTCAGGGTTCGCTCTATCACATCTCCACGTCGGATCAGATCCCTCACGCTCAAACGCCCATTTATTGATTCTCTGGTTTTCCAATGCGCTAGGGTCGAGATTTGTGCTATCGCGTACAAAACGTCCTCCGAAAACCCAGTAACTTGCTCCATTCGCAAGTGAGCGGGATAACTAGTCTTATCGTTGAAAAGACGGTGGTAGAGGTCCATGAATCGCGGCGCTTGCATCGTGGTAATGCTGGACATGATATCTAGCCACTGAACACACTATTCAGCATTCAAGTCGACGTGAGGTCAAAGTTTGGCTACTTACGATCGTCGTTTTGGCAGCGAAGCTACCCCCGCTACCCATGTTGCTGATAAAATGCCGAGGATTCTCATCAGCCAAGACCCCACATTCGGCGAACCACTCTTGTGCGATCTGCAGGGTTGTTGACCAGTCTATCCAACCATCTGACAAGAGCGCAAAACTTGTTAGGGTCAATGCCGCAATTGCGTCCGAATCCGAATAGCAACCGTGCAAGTGCTTAGAATTGATCAACTGGAAGAAGGCCTGATCATATAAGAATTTGTTGAACGAATGATCCGGGTTTGAATCAGGCGGCTCATAACCAGCCGCCTGCTGTATCCTCGTGTGATGCAAACTTGCTATAGCACATACCGCACTGGCTACGGCACCTCGTGGTTCTTGTACGATGATCTGAAAAGCAAGGAGTGGCGGTGTAAGGATCTGCGCCCAGATTCAAAGGTAAAAGGGAACCGACCGAATAAATTACATTAGTGACATCACTGGTGTCTCCAAACAACTTAAATTGCAGTGACTTGACGTTTTCGAAGAAATACAACACGAGTTCGGACGTTTGACAAGACATTGATTCATGTTGTTGCTGCTGCTGCCTTACAGAGTGGTCTGTTTGTTGTTGGAGGAGAAGCGATTGCTGTGGCTGCGTCTGAAGATGTAAAGCAGAAGATTCAAGATCCACAGGATACATGGTAAAGGGTATATTTGATAGAGAATCAATCGGGATAGGTGAATGGGAAGGTGGAGGTATTAATGGAAAAGGGAGGCTAGCAGAGAGATCGAGGGCATTGAGCGTTTGGTCGGGGTATGAACCAAGGGAAGGTATTCCTGGAATGTGGGGACTATTTGTGGCTGCAGACATGCAAGAGTGAGATGACAAAGGACGTATTGGACGAATGCGATGGGACGTACCAGACTCAGGCCTCGAAGTCGGCTGCGAAGACAGAAACGTCTGTTGGTTGTTGTGGGACGAAACTGATGAGGAATCTTGGGTGGACCAGTCCAATGGCGTAGACAGCGTTGGGCCGCCAACAAAGGATCTTGGCCGTGTACGACCGTTCGATGGGGGTTGTACCGTGGGGGTCGTTGGCAGAGACTGCGCTTGGATGTAAGCTTGCCTTGGCTGGCCTCTGATCCTGTTCTCCCTCCGCAGTTTGTCTGTGATTTTAGCCCTGTAGGCCTGTACCTGTTGTTTATCCTAAAGAAGCCAAGGCTGAGGACGCAGTTCAAGATCGCAGCAAGAGAAGATCTGGCACGTACACGCATCCACTCTGGACGTTTGATCCCCCAACCAAGACAGTCGATGTTCAAACGAATGCACGTTTTGCACGAGTCTCCTACGCGTTGCTCGTCGCATTTCTAACATGTTCAAATGATAATCAGCACAACGAGGGCGGGAAGGAGGAATGGAAGGTAAAAATCCGAACCTTTCGTCTGAGACGACACGTCCTGTTTGATTTGCAGAGATGAGGTTGGAGAGTGAAAGGGAGATAAGGAGGGATACGTACCAGCATCCACCTTTGCCCGCTGAGTAAGAACGTGATAGCTCAAAATGTTGTCTTGAAGGGGTGCTTCGTGCACTCCTTGAGCCAGGAGAATCGCCGTCTTCAGAGGGCGGGTGGAGACCGTTGGAAGAGTTTGAGATGGGGGAGAAATGTGGGGATGGTACGTCGGAGGGTGGCGAGTGGCTATTATCACTTGTGGAGGTCGCGCTGCCGGGACGTCGTGGAGCCATATATAGATAGATAGAGAGGATGTGTGGGGGACGGGGGATGGGAGAGGAGGGGAAAGCAAAGCGTCGAGGGACGTGACAAAGACGGACAAACGGGAGAGATGAAGGGAACAAGAAAGGGAAATATAAAGGCAGATGGGAAGATCTTGGGAGATCACATTAGTGGTGACCAGAGTCAAGCTGTGTCAACAAGAGGTTCGGGATCATTTGGGCATAGCAAGAAGGAATAATAATAATAAAAGTAGAAAACGAAGCAGGAAAGCGATAAAGAGGGTTACCGAGCTTTCGTCACTCCGCTGTGCCCGGCCCATCAGGAATTAGGGCTCAGCTGATACGACCGGCAACATATAGCAGGACGTGTATATGGTCGTGGTGGTAACACATATTATAGACTGCCCACACATCAGCTTATAATTCCTTATTAGGCACATGTTCGTTTAATATGATATATACTTGTCATTTCCATATATATCCATCGATTCCACATGCCTCGCCCCATTCAGCCTTTCCGATGCTGACTCAGCTCGCTCTTCCCCGATATGGGTTCTTTCCCAAACTGGACGATCTTCCTGCTCTTCTTCGAGGCACAAAACCTGACAGCGCCGTTCAATTTAATCGGCCACTTTACATCATCTCCATCATCCTCATCATGCATCATGCATCATCATCAATCATATCACAACAGCAATATCTCTCCAACTTTTATCGTTTTTTACCGCAATTATCGCCCCATACGGCATCCACTCAGTCTCCCGGTCTTCCACCCCCCTAGTTTCGCCGTCACGAGACCGAATCTTTATCGCACAGCCGCCGGCCGTCCTGTGCCTCTGCCCAGCTTTTCCTCGCTTATCCCCCACAGCTCAAGTACATCGCACCGCCCCATCCAAGCACACACGCAAAAGTCTAAATGACACCTGGGTCACAAGGCAATGTGTCGTAGAATAAATAATCTATCCTATATCGATAACGACACCACCCTACATAGGCTGGGCCCATTTCGATTCATCAAACACGTTTCTGAACCGTATGCATCCCAGCGCCTCTGCACTTGCCTAACCGACCCGTGCGTTTCGGAACGCTGCCCATCATTCTTTTGGTCATCGCGAAAAAACAAAGCTACTCAGCATCAAAGCTAGTCCCTCCTCCCCCAAGTCATACATCATCTCTGCGCACCTCTCAATAATATTTTCCCAAACCTCGAAGATTGAAGATTTATCCGCCGCTTGTAAGCGTGCTTACGACACATCACGTGATGTACCCGAGCTGGGGGGGCGTCTAATTCACCGTTGCCGCTCGAGTCACACATCAAAGGGCGTTCGTTCCTTCAATTCCTCAAATATATCATTTTTTTTTCTTCTTCACTTTCTTTCTCCATCTCTTTGCTTCTCTCTCCGAACTCCCGACTCGCTTTTTCTCGTCCCCTTTTTTTTTCCCGCTATTCATGTGCGTGCTAACCAACTTAGTTTCCATTCTATCCAGTGTGCGTGCGTGTGAAAACTCTCTGTGTACGTACAGTTCCCGGGACTCCTACGTGGGTTCCTTGGGAAGATTTCTAACAGGTTTCGTTCCCGCCCGAAGCACCGGGGCTATGCGATCAACCGCGTCCTCACTCTTGCAATTTGCCGAGATTTGAATAGGGCCACAACCCTGTAATAATATGATGATGACTATGATGACTTGATGTGCTATGCATCTATATATGCTGTGTGTGTATGTGGAAGAGACAACAATGTAAGAAGCATATCAGGAAATTGCTATGTGTGTCCGGACGAAAGGAGATTTATCCTGTTTTTGGACAATAGGAAAAATACATGTTTTAGCTTGAGTAATTTATATATAAAGCAGAGAACCTTGTTGTTGTTGTGTGAATATATGAGCGAGTGTGACAAAGCAGAGACGTATAGCTGTGGACTAGCGAGATACAGAATCATAGGGAAGGAGGAATGGTGTCATGAGTGTGGTATGAAGAGACAAGCAAGGCAAAGCAAACAAACATAGAATTGTAAAACAATCCAAAACGAGACGCAATGTGACAAAGACAGAGAGAGGGTGAGAAACGCGTAGCACTACAAAAACACACAAACTGCCATCAATCCCGAAAATGAAAGGGAAAACAACAAAATCTCAGTAAAAACACACATGGAAGAATCAAGCGTGGTGAGAGTCGCACGCCGATCATACCAATAGCAACATGCCGCCTTCGCACATCACCTCGCGCCAATTTACTGACGATCCTTTATTTCCCGCGGCTCGTCTAGCCCACACATCTTCCATCAGCCGTCGAACAGCTACAACATTGCCTACAAGTTCCGCCTCTTGCTGTTCCAACAACTCCCGCAGGAATTTCTGTTGTGCCGGTTCGTCTGTCAGACAGCCACAAATGCAGATCCCAAACACAACACTGCGTATCACAGAGCGTGAGAGTAGCGCATTATTCGCCTGCGGAACTCGCCGTAAACAATCTATGGTTTCAGTCACAGCCGCAGAAATCTCAGGTGATGACGGGTGGTCTCCCGAAAGCACCGTGTGCAAGTATACCTTCGCCGATGCCCTAAATATCTGGTTAGTTAACCTTCGTCGCTGGTAGATCTCTCGTGCTTCCAGGCTCGAGTATGCGTTCGATGGCGGAGACATCAAATAGGGATCAGATCCGAAAAGTGGATTGGACTCGGACAAGGTTTTTTCAATCTCCAGCCCCTTCTGAACCAGCAATGGAATGCTCAGGCGTCCTGAGTTTGTCTGCATCTGCTTCCACTGGTACAGACTCGATATTTCAGCTATTGCCCGTACGATGTGGTTCTCGCACCCCATGATTGGCAGCATCGACAAGTGAGGCGAACTACTCTCAATATAGGCTCCTGTATGTGGCCCAAATACCGTTCGGAATATCCCAAGGAAACGAGGGACCCTCGCCTGTGTTACCGACGCAAGGACGTCAAACCACACTATAAAATGGACATGAGAAAGCCGTCTCTTGTAACGCCAATAAAATGGGCAAAAAAAATGAGGGACCGTACTCACTCGTCGTCTTTATGATAAATCGCGTCGCGTCAGAACAATTTTCAAGAGCATCTTGCGGTCCATAGAATTGTGCATCGTCAAGCACAGACAACGCATACTTGATGGCAATGTTGAGGTACACATCCCAGTCCCCACGCCCACCAGAGAAGAGGAAACTGGAAACGACATGAAGACCAGCCATGGCCTCCCCTTCATTATACGACTGCTTGTGCAGAAGAGACGAACGCAGTCGGTAGTAGTATGTGTCGGTATCATTGTATGGTTGATTAATGTTGCCGGACATGATCATGTTAACGTTGTCGCGAACGCAGTGGCGATGCAACGATGATAATAAACACACAGCATCGCGTGCAGTCTGGCTGGTCTGAGTCATGTTGAAAATGAACGTTGCGATTGATTGGTCGGCTAGCAGGTATTGAATCTTCAGGACATTTTCCATGTAGTGGTGGACCAACTCCGAATGGCGGTCTTGGATGATAGGGCAACTCATTCGATGTACTGGCGGTGTATCTTTCATGTCATCATATCCTTCATCCGTGAAATAATGTTGCGTATATGTAGGTGAAAATGAGCTCTGCAGTGCAGGCGCAAGAGAACTTGAAGGTGAGGTAACAGAGTAATCACTTGTTGACGCGGTAGAGTAAGAAGAAGATGGGTTAGGCCCTGTCAACAAACGAGGGCGTTGAGCATTGTATAGGATTACACACTAATAACGGTACGGATTCTTACAAGAAGTGGGAGGACACATGGGCACTAAGCTATTAGGTGATGGTAAAACATTACTGGCCGCAGGTCCATAAGGGTGTAGCATTATGTCGTTAGGGAAGGAAGGCCCCCGAGAAGAAACAAAAGAGGAAGTGTGTTGCTGGTGCTGCTGAGGATGGTGGTGTAGATCCTGCATCGCAGAGGGATGCAAGCCTATATGATTGTCATAAGCAACAAGACCACAAAGAAGCATCCAGTCTGTTCAGCTCACTTGTACTATTATACGAAGGAGGATCGATGGAGAGAGAAGGGTAATCCGGTTCCCTGACATAAGACGTCGCGTGCAGCGCTGGTGACCTGTGACCTTCACTCGAAGATGCAGAAAGAGTAGGTGTTGGTGGACTGGCGGGTTCAGAGCGAGTTGAGTCACACAGGACGAGGATCTGGGGCTGTTGTTCCGAATTACGAGGGCCAGGGCCGGAATGGCCCTTTATCATCCCCTGCGACGCGAGAAACGACTTGATCTTCTCTCGTAAGACAGGCACGCTTTCTGGTTCCTATCATAACCAGTGTCGTGCGTAAGTATACAGTAGCAAGGTGTTTACAGACATCTGTACTGACCCTCATCCACTCGGGACGCTTTGCTCCAAAACCAAGGCATTGCAATCGGAGACGAACGCAGGTTTGGCAGTTTCCGTCAGCATTGGGTTGTTCGTCACATTTCTAATAATTAGAATGACGTAGATGAGCGGTGGGAGAGAGGATGTGCGATAAGAGAGTGAGTCGGACCTTTCTTCTTATCCGACATGTATAACAACCTGATTTGGCACGGACTGCGCCTTTAGCTTTGGGCGCCCCAGGCTTCTTCTGAATTTTCGTGGTAGGGGAGGTGGGGATTGATCTGCGAATTTGAACGTCGGGCATAAGAGAGTAATACAGATTGGACGCCAGGATACAAGAACGAAAAGAGGAAGAAGAAGAAAAGGGATTGGGGGTGGGTTGGCGGGGATCACAGAAGGCGATTAGAGCAGGCTTTATGTACGAGTGGCGGAACCGTGCGTGTGAAGGTTAGTGACGATGGAGACCGAACAGGGAGGAGGGTGACTGGGGGACAGCTGACCGGCAGTTGACGAGGGTGTGACTTGCGTGACTCGAGATTCAATGGAAGCAATAAAGATGCCGTAGTTGAAAACAAGCTGTACCTGTGGTGCGCTAGGCGTTTCTGAGAAAGCAAAGATCAAAAGTGTCATGAGGAAAGGTAAGTGTGACTAGAGGAAACAAATACAAATCATCATCTCAACAGCGTCACACAGCTTGTCCATCTCGAACACTGCCACTTCAGCCCCTAGATCCATCGCACAATTCATTACCATATATGGCCTTTATTGAATATCGTCTCTCTCATCGGGCTATCCGATTCCGCGGAGGCATCTGACCAACCCAGATCCGCCTCTCTCTTTACCCTCTTCAGGCCTTGGAATCCCTGGTCTTCGCGCGCGCCTCTCTCGCTCAGATAACAAATCCTTTTCTCCGAAGTCTCCGGCGCTTACCTAAGTCTTCACTATCCACTCCTGCGGCTACTTCGCTCCGATCCAACTCATACATTATATTCTGTACACTCTTCCTACGGTCATACGGCCCTACGCGCTCCCCTCATGCATCAGCGCCTGTCGCCCCTGGATGCGTGCCTCCAAACGGACTCGTCCCGCTCAAGCTCAATCTTCTCACAATCGAATCCTTCCGGCCTTTGCCTGTCACGCCTACTCCGCCCTGCTCCGATGTCATACTTGCAAAAGTCAATCCCGGCGACTTTGAGTCACCTGGTACAACTCCAGCTTCTGATCGTCGGACGATAAGCGCACGGATAGCGCTCAGCCATTTGATTTCTTCCTCCTCGCTCGGCGCACACAACACCAGCGTTCGTTTAGTCGTTACAATTTTAAACGTCGTCGACCGCCCCGCATCCATATCATCACCGCCACCCATGCCTGAGTTATGATGCATATGCAATTGTGTAGATGCTATTGGAGGGTTACGATGACCAGGAATTTCGATCTCGAGCGCATCGATAATTAATGATACCGGAATTTGTCGATGTGTCTTGGAATCCTACGCATTGAATCGTCAGCTCCGAGTTGCCAAAATCCAATTTCATCTAAATAGAACACTCACCATATGACTCCGAGAATATGAGAGCTTCTCGCCGCTGAGAACGAACCATCTGTGATGCCATGTTCGTCTCTTGGACCCACATTTCATTAGATATCCTGACAAAAGTGGTTTCAAAGTCTCCTTCACAATCCCTGCAGCTGGTGGTGGCTTTGGTGAAACATTTAGTTTGGGGTATGAGCGCGAACCACTAGGTGACCCGTCTTCCGACTCTGAAGACGTGACTCCATGTCCCTGCGGAGACTGAGAAGGCGAAGGTGTGATTGACAGACCAGCATGATTGCCCGCAGGGATCGGTATCGGAGCACTGGAAATAGATCCCTCTGTAGAGAGCTGCTGGACTGCTTCTCTGGCCTGATTGATAGTCCTGACCCAGTCCTGCACTTCTACTGGAGTGTTCGCCTGCAAATAGAACGTCCTTGTCGGAGAAACTATGCCGAACGTGTTTTCGTGCTTTTTGAGAGTAACTGCGGTACACGAATGGACTTCGGTGAGCTCGACCAGTCGCAGCAGCTGATACTCTGCAGAGCTCTTGTAATAAGCCAAGTGAGCACTGCGTAAGACAAACCAGCGTTTCTTCCAAGTCTGTTGAAATTGGGGTAGTCAAGGGAGATCGACATGCAATCCGAGTGCACGAACCTTCCTACGTTCACCTTTTTTCCACAAATATCCTGTCTTGATCACGCTATCATCATTGGATTTGCGCGATTTGGTCTTGACGTCGTCGACCTCATCAACCTCATCTTCGTCGTCCGCCGTCTCTTCTCCGCTCCCGGGCTGGCGCTCCGCAATCGAATCCAAAGGAGGTTGAGACAAAGAAGAAGTAAAGACCGCACCGGATGAGCCGGAGGGGTTATGAGATAGAGCAGATGCCTCAGGTGAGAGAACGGAATCCGAATCTGATTCGGTCCCGGATACAGGTTGCCCAGATGGTCCGTGCCTCTAAACATGAGAAAAGAAAGCCCGTCCCGTCTCGCGTCACTTGAAGAAAGACAAGATTAATCAAAGCAGTAATCACCAACCTTGGAGACCGATTTTGGGGTAGAGTGAATAGATAACTTTCTGTAAATCTCTTGTGGGGATGGGGGTACTGCGGTTCTCGACATGGTTCGATCACTAAAACGTCAAGAGTTGACAAGAAATCAAAAACTAAAAACTAAAAAGCAAAAGCGCGCGGGACGAGTAACTATCGAGTGTTGGAAAACCGGTATCCCAACTGACAGGCTGGCAGCAGGTCCCTTGGGTGAGAGCAACGCGCGTGACCATCACTGTGGCTACGGAGTGACAGTAAACGTGGATCAGTGTCACACCTGCAGGGTCGACTTGACATACGCCACACTTTGTCCTGTTGATACTATACCAAGATCCACGCCATATCGCACAATGTCTCAAGCCAAGTTTGAAAAGGCAGTCGAAATCGTTCAAGGGCTGCCCAAAGACGGGCCAATCAGACCTGGTATGGATGATCAACTATATGTGTGTGGTTTATTCCTTTCTACCTCCAAAAACCCGATCAAGTTTCAAGCATCCACGAAACTTTGCTAATTGATTTCAATTGGTCAGTTTTACAAATACTTCAAGCAAGGTGAGACGCCAGGTGTTGGCCCGCTCTCTCCAAGGGGATAATGAATTGTCCACATGATGTGTACTATTATATTACCATATGCTCAGCAACTGTAGGAGACGTCAACATTGATAGACCAGGAATGTTCGATTTGCAAGGCAAGGCCAAATGGCACGTCTTTTCCTTCTTCCCCTTCTTTTTTTCTCAGTCTTTGTTTCCGGCGCTCTGGTTGCGCACAGCACTTTTTTATGCCGTTTTGATCTTTGATCCATGCTCACCGGCTATTCTGCTTCTTTTTGTTAATTTATTAGGGACGCCTGGAACAGCGTCAAAGGGACTTCGCAAGAGGACGCACGGCAGAAATATGTTGAGAAGCTTAAGGAGGTACACGTGCCCACTGGGGAGATACCACTCAGGGCACAAGCGAAGGCTAACTACGTTTGTCTGTCCCTCCCCCAGATTCTTGAGAAGGCGGTTGATAACACAGTGGCCAAGGATGCCCTTGCCGCATTGGAAGCTGTTGCTTGAGAGGGAACGGTGCCATTTGACCAGTTCCTGGAAACGAGAAGAAGGAGGCCTGGGCCAATTGTTGCAGTTGTATTGTTGTTGTTGTTGTTGTTGTTGTTGTCTCATCGTCCTCACGGTCTTCGTTGTGTTACAATTATAAACTTTTTACCAATCAATCTGTCCTAGTTGGGTATCGTTGGATATCGAGACGAGACGTGGCCGGGCCCATCCAGAACAAACCCATATGGTTCGACAGGTAATCACCACCCTTGTTCCGGGACAACTCCTATGCGCAAAGTGAGAGAATAACCCCGATCAATCACCAGGCATTACGGAACATCCAGCCACGACCTCTTACTAGTACACGACCTGGATGAGGCCCCAGCTCGCGCCGAAGTAAAACCCGGAAACTGCGAACCCGACCAAAAGATCTTCGCTGATCGAATACACCGTGGCGCCCGCACAGCACCACACCGTCACTTGAGGGCCCAAAGACGCTCATTATACAAGCACCGGCCATTTGCTGACCGCATTACCATATACACTTCCTGAAGCATGCTTATGTAATCATGGTACCGAAACGCTCAACATATTCCCATGCATGTTACGCATCACGCTGTCCGGGGGCTTTATCGTTAACTGCCTCCGTCCGGGTTCTTCGCTACCTACTCTGCTCCTCTTATAATGGCCGACGCATGTCGTGACCGTCTGCTCCTTCGATTCCTGTGGACTGGGTTTATGTGGTCTGGCTGATCCTTAATCCCTGCCAATCGTATTCATCGGAGGTTCTATCCGGATTCTAACTGGGTAAGTAGGTCCCTTGCGTAACATGATGATCAGTTCCTCAAAAACCAACTGACACAAATGTCTCCCATCAGAGATCATATATGCATATGTATGTAACTGCGGATTGATCTCCATGTATTATTATATGTATCATCCTTCATTCGTTTGATAACTCATAATTGATAATAATTGATTTTCTCAGAGCTACACTAGTCTACATTCAACACACAATGGCTTATGAGAGTACACTAGTTTTGTCATGTCGTCAGGGTGTCGTCAATACTGTGATAAAAAGACAAAAGAATATCCGAAAGCAATGTTCAGCCAGATACTAGGAAGAACCATTCAAACAATACACCGAATAAATCTTCCTTGCAAAAACGTTCTAGAATAAAACATACCCAAACCTACATTCAACTCAGTTGTCAGGCGCACAGCATATGTCATGAGTCGCCCGAAGGACTTTTGCGATCTGGGTTTGCCACAAACAAAGACGGCCTGGGCGCGAAACCGTACTTGACCGTACCTCGATCACGGTGTTCACCAAGGAGTACCTCTCGATGCTTCGTACTTTTTTCATCAGGAGGAGGCGGCTTGGAAGCTTCCGCATCTATCGACAAACGTTGTTCAAAGGCCTGGACTCTAGAAGCCACCATCCCACTTGATGAACGTGGTTTCGGAGGTGGGGATCGAGCTCCGGGGAGGAATGCTGCTCTCCCTGATGGGGAAGGAACTGCCGTAGGTTTCGCTCCTACCGGTGGGGCAAACAAACGGACCTCTGCCGTTTCCGAAATATCATCATCACCTGATAAGCTGCTTCTTGCCTCGTGGGCCAGTCTACTTGTGTCATCAGACGTGACCGAAGATAGCGGACGGCCGCCATGGATATTACCAGACGTCAAATCCCGTTGCACAATGTCGAGAGTCCCGATTCGTTCCAATATATCTGAATCGGCCGTCTGCGCAGTTTGCAAAGACGAAACAGATCGATCATGTCCAACCGTGGAATACATGCGGTGCTGAGGACTGCTGACGTTACTAGGACTCTTTGAGAGACGTGAAATGGGCCGAGAGAGACTTGTGGCACCCTCTTCAATCGCAACAAGACGAGGCGGGGGATTTGGATCGCGAAATTCTACGAATCGTTGTGGTCTTGTTGCATCACTTGACCGCCGTTCTAGAAAAGGCGTTTTAGCAAACTTGATCCACCAACTGTCAGAACGACGCATAGGCTGACTCGGAGGCGAATTTGCATCTATGATGGACGAACGAAGCGTGCTTGGCGACCTTGGAATCTCATCTGAGCTATGGGAAGAAGTGCCATGCGTAGTGTAACCACTTTGCTGAGTGTGATCAAATGATTCGGAAGAATTATGTGGAAGCGAACTTTGATGCGACGACGTCTCTCCAATGGACGGAAGAGCACAAATTCCAGTGTGAATTATTGCTTCAGCAACATATGGTGCCCGTTCGTTAAATGTTGCTCCCATGTGTAGGGAGTGTGCATCAGAGTCACCATCGTGGGATTCCTGAACCTCCATGTCTGAGAAAGGGTCGATAGCTGTTGGAAGATTCCAGCTACTGTTTCGTCGTCGCTCAAACCCGAGCGCCGGCTGTTCATTTGAAACCAACGCAGCATGATCCGAAAATCGGTCCTGTCCTTTCTCATCCCATGAACTTTCTTTACTGCTCTGGCTAGAGTGTCGAGACTTCAAGCCGCGAGCAACAGCGCTTACGCCTAATAGTCCACCAACAGATCGGAGAGATGCTAAAGAACTTTGAATGCTAAACGCTGGTTTCTGAAGTGCGTGTGAATTTGTTGAGCTTTGACCGCTGGCGTCTCTTCTGGGACCATTTGAGATATTAAAATGTCTCGAGTCTTCGTCAGCCAACATGTCACGGCGCTGGACGGGTGGAGCTCGGCTAACGAAACCAAATAATGGCGGGCGATGGACAACCGTTCCAGCAACAGGGATTGCTCTTCCCATATTAGGGTTGTCTCCGTCTTCATGATCACCCAACATATGGAATCGTGTCTCATGTTGATGCCGTTGGCGCTTGACGTAGTATATACCACAACCGATAACGGCAATGAGGCCCAAAAATCCGAAAACAGCGCCCAAAGCGATGGCCGTCGTTTTTGAAAATTTCGAACCGCCACTGCTACCCCCGCCAAGTGTCGTGGTGGGATCGCTTGAGCTCGTTGGCGACCCGTTAGAATATGTCAACCGGCTGGACGTACCCGTATAGCCTGTGGGGTGAGTTGTTGTGCTGGTCTGGGTGAATGGTGGCAATGTGTTGACAGGAGGAGACACGTTCGGTGTGAATGAACCCGACCATGCACTAGACGAACTGTCGTACAATGATATCCCTGCTGCAGCTGGACCACTACTGCTGTATCCTATATGTATAACGAACTGAGCAAAGTAACGGGAAAGAGCAATTAGACGACGGACCGAAAGCAAAGAACACAGCGTGCCCGATCGCGACAGCAAAATGATCACGTCTGGCGCCTAGTTGCAGTAGTTGTTCGACAGCAGACCATACCATTGGAGTCCGCGTAGTGTCTAAGATCCATCCATCGCTGTACGTTGTTTCTAAGGCTGCATCAGCTCCACCATGGATGAGGATCATGCCACTATCGAGTTCGGTAGCAGCAAAAGCTCGTCGAGGTGTGGGCAGGCTCGAGTTATCGACAGGCAATAACGACCATCGTATATTATTAGATGTGGTGTCCAACATCCATACCGTCGAAAGGGGGATCATGGAGGCAAGAGACTGACTGTATCCTCCAAACGTGACTATCGAGCCATTCGAAAGCACAATCGAAGTGTGTCCATATATATCAGGAGGCCCATTATCCGATGGTAATTGCGTGAAAGTTGAACTTTGCGGATCAAAGACTTCATGTTGAGAGATCGCATTATTTGACCCATCGTCTTTCTCTCCGCCTATTATCCATATTTTACCACCAGTCGAAGACGCAGAGTGGTGGATACGCCGTGAAGGTTGGTTAGCCCAGGACTGTGGTTCCAAGATCCATGCAGGGTTGTTTTGATCGTATATGTTCAAAATATTGGCCGAATTAGGGAGGGTAGGCAGGACGTCGTTGGAGTTGGGACCAGGATCACCACCAAACAGTAGCAGCTGTGATGTGTTATACGCAGAGAGAGAATGCCAAGCTATTGGTGGACCCTGACTCGTAGATGAATTCGAAGAACCAGCAACGTATTCCCATGGCGGGGAAGCAAGGTCAAATGACGCCGATAGCGATAGCTTCAAGAGGTCGTTGTTATTGGGAGCAGATGTGTATGAGTATTGGTTGTATTGATCGGTTTTACCACCGTATACGAAAAGAACATCGTTTACAAGGGCAGAGGCTTGACCCCATCTGCACATCAAGTTTAGTAGCGATAAGACACGACGAAGCATCAAAATCACGAACCGTGGAGCAGGGGTGTATTGGGCGGTAGTTTCAGCATAGAGCAGTGACAGGAGATATAGGTTTCGCAGTGGATTTTGGAATGAAGGCATAGGGATGTGTTATTGAGAAGGAAAGTCGAAGGTCAGATAAGAGTATATAGCAGCAAAGTAGCATTCGATAATCGTGCAAAGGTCGTGATATTCGTTAGCGGAGATTGGTAGCAGTTTAAAGCTTGTCCGTCGAAGACGTCAAGAAGATACTCCGAGCCACCCTCAACCGACTCCTATATTTGGTGTGTTGAACTACTATTGCCACACCGCGGCCCCTGACCCTGCACCCTCATAATGTTATTACTCGCAAACTGGGGGGCTTGTTTGCTTCACAGGCCACATTCGAATTTATAGTGGATTATAACTAAAGAAATCACCAAGTGTATTGTACAGTAATAAGGAACGTGTCGCTATACTTTTTTTTCTCCTTCATGAGCCACTCTCCACAGATATCGGCCGTATCTTACAGAAACGAAAAAGCGAAAAAAGGGTAAAGGAATGACAACATAATGGGTATCGAAGTTATTTTTTGGGGCCTAAGTCTTCACTCAGCTTTAAATCCTTCTTTTATCATGTCGGCAGCGAGTTCGGCGACAGCAATGACAGGTCCAGTCTAGCACATCAACAAGTTCATCAAAGTCAAATATACGGAAAGACGTTGAACTCACAGTATGTCCAGCAACGATCCTTCATAACACATCCCAACGGGAAGAGTTCAGCAGGTTAGTTCGCAAAAATTAGACAACTCACGTGGGGAAAACACTAGCATCCACAACCCTCAAGCCTTGGATGCCATAGACCTTCAGCCTTCCATCTACAACACCTCCATCTTCCAACTTTGCCATCCTAGCGGTACACGTTGGATGGTAAAGCGTCTGGGTTCTTTTTCTAACAAAGTCCGCCAACTGCGTATCGTTAGCATTGAACAAATGATGATCGAGCTGTGGGTTCTTGGAACCAGCCGGATCGACAGAATCCCCAAGAGGGTGTGACTGAGCGATACGGAGAAGAAGTTTCAATGCACGAACGAGGACGTCGACATCGTGTTGCGTTTCCAAGTAACTGAACAATACTTTCAATGTCATTGATCAACTCTACTCAGGGAAAACGCACTGGGGATCCATTATTGGGCTGTCAAATGGGTTACTAGAGCTCAAGGTGACCGTTCCCAAACTCGTAGGCCTGTGCTCTTTATCAACCATAGAAACACAATCAAATGTGACAAAACCCCACACACCTTAGTAGAACGCCATGAATGGAAAAGGCGTGATCTAAGATTATTCTTGCGTGGTCTTGATACGCCACTGGGCTAACGAAAAGCTCGATGTCGGGTGCATCAGAGCCGGATGTCGCGTCCTCAGGTACTTGACTACTTTCTCCTGCAGGAAATAGCCCTGTATCTGACGAACGGAGGAATGCAACGCCTTCCCCGACCTATCCAAGTTATTATTTTGAATGAGCACTACGTACTCAAACTAATCACTCACGTTGCAAGTCAAGGGTCCCTTTCCTGTAAATATCCACTGCAACATCGCAGCGGACAGTCGTAGTCCATCTATCACCGACACTTTGGGAACAACGTAAGCCAGCGAGTTGGAGCCTTTATCACGAAGATTTATATCGATGACAGGATGGTCCATGAGATGGGCCCCCACTCCAACAAGGTCAGCGACTACTGGAATATTGTACGAACGAAGGTGCTCGGCAGGTCCTACGCCCGAGATCATAAGGATCTGACAGAATTTGTTCTCGTCACGTATAACCCGGGCGTCAAACAATAAAGGTTACCTGTGGAGTATGAATAGCACCAGTACTGTATAGAAATACTTAGTCCATTCACCAACAAAAAGTTCAAGAGGGACGCACGCCAGAATGACCTCTTTGCGAGCTCGGACTTTGAATCGAGGCCCCTTCTCACTCTTGGCAAATTCGACACCAGTAGCTCGGGGAGTAGGCCCTTGCTGATCAAACAAGATCTTCGTGACAGTCGCGTTGATAACTATTTTGAGGTTGGAACGCTCGAGAACATCTGGAGTGAGGTACGCAGACTGAGTCGTGACGCGGCGGCCATTAGAGTCAATATAGGTCACTGAAAGTAGTAAGTAATTCTGCCCTGAAAAATTACAACACTGCCTCACTCGTCTGAAGCGGGTGTCAGAACGATGAAAAGATTATTTAATGGAAATAATATTTACTTTAGTTGTGCCCAAAGTCCCTTTTGGTGTATTTACATCAGGCACCTGTGGTATTCCTACTTGTTCGCACGCTTCAATAAATTGGCGGGTGATAGGAGAGAAATGCCCATGGTATCCGACTGCAGTGCCAGTTAGCATTATGCGTTATAGAGAAGTAACCCTGGGCTACGGACTTTCTATAGGACCCGACGAGCCTCGCAAGGACGTGTCAACATGGGGGAAATCCCGATGGGGAACAAATTTCTCAAATTTTAGGAAATACCTGTTCATTTTAGGTGTTAGAAACGTCCAAAGTTTGATAGCTACACTGACTTGTGGAAGTTCTTGTATGACCATGGAGAAGTATCTTTGGATTCACCTAGAGCGTCTGCCCACTCGTCATAATCGGAAGGTGCACCATACTGGAACCTATTTTGAGGATGTCAATTCTTGTCTATAGCTAAATGAGTAAAACCAGACATCTGAGCATTTATAGCAGAACCTGCAAGCGTGCAGTTGAGCATGACAAGAGCTAATTTGAGCAAAGTGACTCACATCCGCCGAGCAATTTTGCTGAACAAAGAGTCAAATCGTTATGAAGGATAACACGAACGAGGTGGTGCAACATACCACGAGGCCAGAAGCGCCGACTGCCTCCTGCATTCTCCTGGGGAGTGGTGTAGAATTCGAACACGCGTTTCGTGTGGAACAATTGAGAATACGCGGCAGGTATATTGGAGAATAACACGTCTGACGAGCTAGAGAAACAAATGAACGGCAATTCTAGAAGAGGGGGAGGGGGGGGGGGTCAACAGTTACCTGGGTCCAGATTCAATGAGCAGAACACGAATGCTTGGGTCTTCAGTAAGACGCGATGCTAGAACGCAACCCGCAGTTCCTTAGGGTATAACAGCAACGCATAAGCCTCACAACAGTTGACCGGCGAAAGGTGTACTTACCACCACCAACGATAACAATGTCGAAGAGCTCCTTTGCATCCTGGTCATCCGTGACAAGCTTGGTAACTTGGCGGACAGAGCTGAGGAATTTTGACATCCTTGTTGCGGGGGAGGGTGCTTTGAGTCCTCTCAAGCTGGATAATATATGCGTTCGTGGGTAATATCAGGAACCGGAAAGGACTTCAAATGGTATCGTACCTGAAAAATAGGCGGCGGGGAGTCTTGTACGTCAGGAGACGCTTTGACCAAAACTGACGTGCGCCACATCGGCATCTCGCAGCTTCGTTTCTCTTTCAGAAACATACACAAATTGGTTTCCGTATGAGTGGCATTCAACGGCTTCACCGGAAAAGTATCCTGCGCGTAATTAATTATATGCGATCTGGCCGCTATCTGGACAGTATGTAGTATTTAGTTTTTGGAATTTCAAAAATCCAGACCCTCCAAATTTAGACTTACCATGACTGTTTGTTTGTAGCGTTTGCAGGCCAAACAGCCTTCTTGACTATTTGGGGTTGTCTAAAATAGAACATGGTGGATACCTCGGCCCAATATCACCTGTGAGCCTGCTCAAAGACGAGACGAGGATTTTTATTGCAGATTTATGATCTATCTACAAATTCCAATCCGAAAGTGAAGGAAGACCTAAGCTCAAAATAGTTTAAATTGGACTGTCACATCATTCGCTCAAACCTCATGAGCAAGTCTGCTTGTAGGGCATTACGGGAAAACGACCCGAGATGACCAGCTTTCGTTCTATCTGTTGTAGACAGGTGTCACAATTAGAAGAATGTCAGCCAACAACTTGCATGGCACACACAGCGTGTAGAACGTCACGGTTGTAGTTGAAGTTCAATACTATCGTTATCGCCATTGTTGTAGCATCAGGGAGCTGCAAAAGAATAGTTCTGCTGCCATAAAACCTGAAGCAAAAATACAAAACCCATGGCCTCGTGCATTACATCAGCTCGCCTTGTAAAGCAAGTGCGTATAAACCTACCGATAGCTTGCTCGGAAGGGGGACAAGTCCAAAAGATCGGTTGTCAATAACCCCGCCCTTCGTTGTCTGGCTGATGTCGACAATCTGTGGGCGGAGCTTGAATCAACGCCACGCTTTCTATCCCCGTCTCAAGATTGAGAGTCTCTGGCAACAACAAAACTTCAATGTGGTCTGGCAGAGTGATAAGGGAAGTCTTGCCAAATCGTGGGTGAGACATGATCACTGTGCAGCTTTAGTATTCAATGTGGCCGTAAACGAGCGTTGGACTGTCCGAAAAGTATATTCAATCTAGGATAGAGATAAGACTTTCTTTCATTACGAGTGGTGTCGTGTATCCGCAGAAAAAAAAACATATGCACACACCCAAATCAGTATGTCTCGCAATAACATACGAGAGTGCCTGTGCGCGAACGCTGATGGTGGGATAAGATCACAAGTGGATTCAGAGCCATCATTTAAAATTGAGGCGTCAAAGTGCGGTAGGCTGTATAGCACCTCAGTAAAACTCCATCCTAAGCGTTACTATAACACTGCCTTCCCATTCGTTTCTACTACTTCGACACTATACTGCGCTCCAAGTGACGTGCTCCTTGTTATCCACGACGCTCTCGTCGTCCTCTACAATAATCTATTATTGTCAATCCTTGCTGGTCCGCCTCCGTTAACCCAATTCTGGCACTTCCTCATTACTTCATTCGGGCTGGCCTCGCGCCCATCTAACCGCCGTCCTCCCCCTTTCGGGTTCCTACTTCCTAAACGTTTCCGCCACCAGGACGATAGCCAGGTCCGCCTTCCAACGAGATCTAGGACTTTCGCTGCGTCCGCTGGTAATTCGCTCCCTATGACTGCCTCACCTCCCAACACTCGACAAGAGCTTCCTCCATTCGTGCACACAAAAACTAATCTCAAAACCTGGTGGAATCATTTTACTTTTGCTCAAAAAGCAAAGAAAGAGGCTGAGGTGAACAAGGGTTCGTGTCCATCTTTTTTTGTTTCCTTCTCTTTTCAGCTCATCTTGCATTCCGGCCTGTTCATTATCAGGACAAAACGTGATATTCGGAAAGCCACTAAAAGAAGGTCTTAAATATGCGAGTGTTCAGATATCCACCGCGAACGCCAATGGAGAGCTGTATGTGTGGGGCTATATTCCCGTAGTCGTTGCCAAATCGTGTGCCTCTATCTTCTATGTCGTCATAGTTTTATCTGATTTTCATATAGTGGTCTGCATCTGAAAGAACAAGGTAAGCGCCACGCCGAACTTATATTCGGCTATCTTTTCACAATATAGATGCAGCTACCGAAGTAGAGGGAACATTTCGTGTAAACGGGTCTAACAAACGCATGCGTGAACTTCAAGCAAAGTTCGAAACACCACCACGGGTACACACTCTGACATCATTTGTGATCTAGTTTTTGACGTTGCTTCGATTTAGTATGGCAAAGATTTGGATTGGAAGTCAGAAAACTTCACTACCCACGATGTTGCCAGCGTGTTTCGCAGATACCTAACCCAAATGCCTGCAAGTATCGTGTTGGTGGACTATCCATACCGCTGCTGAAGTCTCTGTCTAGGAAACTGTGATACCCTTTAATATGTACCACGAAGTGAGTTTGTGTTTTTGCCTCGTCCTCTTGGCGTACACTCTGATTTTTCGCGATCTGGTCAGTTCCGAAATGCTTTAGGTCTGAGTACCGTCATGTTCAGCAGTCGTTTTCTTAAACTTGTTTAGCGAAGAAACCGTATAATCAAGACGAAGTTATTGCGACCTACAAGCGACTAATACGCAGCATGCCTCGGGCAAACCAGTATCTACTTCTTTATGTTCTTGATCTCCTTTCAGTGTTTGCACGAAAATCCGAGAAGAATTTGATGACACCTGCTAGTAAGTGTCTGGCTATTCCACGTGAATAAAAATCTAGAGGACCATTTCGCAGACCTGGCAGTCATTTTTCGACCTGCGATTCTTTCGCATCCGGATCATGAGCTGCTACCTAAAGAGCACCAACTAAGTCAAAACGTCCTAGAGTTTCTAATCGCTCACCAGGATTGGTTTATGCTGGACATTCCGCCTCCCCCCCAGCCAAATTCATCGATAGCTCAACGCCAGGACGATGTAGAGGTCATGCCCAGTTCTGACGAAGAGGTCGGTGGTGGATGGAAGTTGGTCAATAGGTCCGATTCGTTGAAGATTACACGACGGAGGACATTTACTGAGCGGTCTGGAGGTCATTATGTTCTTTATGTGTTTTGTAGCGTGGATCTCATTCAATCCAGCTTCTCCAGGTCCTGGATCACTACATGAGAGGATAGACGACGAATTGACACCCGTGACAGAATCGCCACCAAGTGTCAGTACGATCCACGCTTCGGGGAGCATCAAGAGAAGTCGGACAATGCCACACAGATCAAGAAGGGAGACCGAATCACAGGCAACGCCTGATTCAACCATATTATCGACACCCAAGGAGCCGGATCGGCCCCAGGCGAGAGTGCTACGGAAACAGAAGCGGGTTTCTATTCAGCCGAAGACAACGCCACCAGTTTGAAGCACTTGATACCCATAATCTTCTTGACCTGTGCTTTTTGCAATAGTCCTGGAGATATACGGACATGATATATTTATACTTAGCTGGTTGTTTCATTATGGATTGTGTTCCCCACCGTTTGTTTATTTCTACTGTGTTTTTGTATGGAGCGCCGGCGAATATATGGATTTATATGTATCCGTGCGGAGAAAGGTCGGTGTCTTGTCACAGGAATATATGTCCCTATTCGCTTGAACTATACATAACAACCAACATGCAAGAATCCGCTCCTCTGGTTCGTGAGACTTCCCTGCAGCCAGGCCTGTATCGAGACAACCTTCGTTCAAATCCAAACCTGAACGACTATTATTCAGGTGATATCCCCGTGCGCCACCCCCTCCCTCATCCTCCATCTTCGTTTTACTCACATTCCGCTCTTCTTCCTCCAATCCAGCCGCCTCATCGTCTGTCCGACTTTGATTCGCCCTATCCTGCTACTCCTACGTTCAGCAGTTCGCAACAATACCAACCTGTCTTTACGGCCTCCTATCCTTCAGATATGAGCAACGACGTTCCTCAAGCTTACACGAGTCTGGACACTCAGCAGAATGATGTATATTCGTCTAAAGGCTGGCTGGAAAGAACACAGCCCTCAAACAGAAAGTCCAAGTGGATTGTACGTCCTCCTGTAACCCACTCACTGTTTTTCTAAAACTCATCTTCTAACGTAGGTCTTTGGTTCCATTTTCGGCGTCATCGTCATTATCGTGGTCGCCGTCACTGTCGGAGTAACAGTTTCCAAGAACAACAAGAAGTCATCGAGCAATTCCTCAAATGTCGTGTCAACATCCCCATCGGGAGTTGTCAACCTGACCAATCCCAACGATCCTAGCTCGTTTCAAAAAGACTCGAGATTGAAGCAGTCTTTATACGGTTTGGCGTATAGTCCGGCGGGAAGCATCTACCCTGCTTGTGGGGCCAACTTATCCAACGTTATCGAGGATGTGCAATTGATGTCTCAGTTAACTTCGGTACGACGTTCGCATGCTTACATCATTTTCGACCCTGATCCTTGTTTGCTAGCGTGTCCGCCTATATGGTGCGGACTGTAACATTTCTGCGCTTGTGGCAAGTACCATTTGGTATTAGTGTTTAGGACGACATTGATGGTGATGTTTAGCTCGAGGCCATCGTTCAGACCAAAGTGAATATGACGGTTTGGCTAGGTAACTATGTTATTCCAACCGATTATACGGCATACGACCGCCAGAAGACCGCCATACATGATGCTCTTAGTACGTATGGTACCAGCCACGTTTCCGGCGTCACAGGTTCGTATCTCGCCTGTCCTTCTCTGTGTTACTAATAGCAATCGATTATCTCTTAGTGGGAAATGAGGTTTGTTTCCCTGATCGTTGTCAATTCCTATACTTTGCTCATGCTTTCACTCCTGTCCAGTTCATGTTAAAGTGCGTTGATTCAACATAAATCGTTGGGATGATTTTATTTTCTCTGCCATAGTTATCTCAATGCCAACAATGCCTTGGATCCTAATGGCGCTGTCGGCAATGCTGGCGCGCAACTCCTGATTTCCAATATTTCTGATACCAGGGATATGCTTTCACAAATGCAGATCAACTTGCCTGTTGGAACATCGGACGCGGGTAGTTACTTCAATACACTAGTGCTTGAGGCTGTCGATTATGGAGTGCGTATACCCTCCTTTCTATTCATCGTCGTTTTGACTTCTTGTAGATGTCTAATGTTCATCCATGGTTTGGCAACGTGTCGATAGATTCAGCCGCCCAATGGACTTGGCAATTCTTCCAAGATAACAATATTAATGCTGCTAAATCATTAAACAATCAGCCGCAGATGTATATCGCTGAGACCGGTTGGCCCTCGGTAGTGTCCTTCCACATTGTCTTGGCCCTCATTACTGATACTTTGAGTAGAACTCTTCGGATGCCGGCAATGAGAGTAATGGTCCTTCGTTGGCTACTGAACCAAACCTGCAGGAGTTCATTAATACATTCGTATGCCAAGCTAATGCAAATGGGACAAGATACTTCTTCTTTGAGGCAAGTCCAGCTATATATGCCTCTTCATACACCTAACTTATCCTATTCTAGTTTTTTGACGAGCAGTGGAAGGATATTCAGTACGGCGGGGTTGAAGGTCATTGGTGAGTTCTTTGAATTATGCAAAATACTTACTCAAAACTGATCTGGTACACTCCAGGGGTCTTTTTTACCAGAAGTAAGTTTTATTGCTGTATTCCTCTTGACTACTAACTCAGAGTTAATCCAGTAAAACCCTCAAATCCATCACCTTCCCCGACTGCCCAATCTAATTGTCCATTTGTATCGATATCAATCTTTCATATATCTACACCAGCCCGTCTTGTGCCGTTTCGGACATTTGACCTGTTAATCGTTACTCTTTCGCGTTTTACCCTCAGGCTGAGCACGGACTCTTCATTTTACGATTTGATGTATTTTGTTATTCCTGTTTCTTGTTTGTATCCGCTTGAATGGACGATAGAATGTGTTGGAATAAAGTATCGTTGTCACGTTCAGAATGGACTGTTTCGGAGCTGGTAATCAATTTGCGACAGCTTCCCATTCGATGAATTCAACTCACGGTCTTCAATTGCAACTTTCTCGTTTCGCTGCCATGGCCGGTAACGTCTTCCGTACGACCTCTGAGAAAACTTGGTCATGGAGATGCGAATCACTTGCTGAACGGTTCGGAATTGTATAGTTGTGCAAAGTGATTTCATTCAATTTTACCGGGCCAGCTTCGACGCATAGCACACAATTTTTTATATACAAGTCGAAGTGCTTCCAAACATACCTTCACGTTCCGAACGGGAGATTTCCGGTCTTGTGAGTCTAAGAACACGTTTAACCCATTGTCGCATCGACTGGAATAGTTTATTTGTGGTGAATAGCCCATGCTCGCTGTAAGAATTGTCTTGCTTTCTAATCGCTCACAACATCCAAGAAAGGCCCATAGATTATGGTTTTGGATTTACCCAGAGACCTGACGGAATCCTGTAAAAAAAAAAAAGAGAGAGAGAGAAAAGAGGCGGTGGTTAAGTGGTGCGCACATTACCCCTCATACCCTTGCCCGTTCGAATAGAAGACGTAAACAAAAAAGACGTGTCGTTCGAAATGAATACAGTTGGACGGGTTACGCAGCAAGATAAGGACAGAGAGGGGGGACGTAATTAAGTCCTGACACTGCCTCAGGAACAGGGGTTTCCTGAGATGATGCTAACTGAATGCGAAGAATGAGTGTATGACTCGTAGGCACTCGGACAAGCGTCCGTAAAGGTGTTGTAAGAGGTATTTTACGTCCCACGTGTACGGATTTGCGGAGAGAAAAGGGTTGCGAGTATTCCTGCTCAAAGGGCGTCTGCGATCGCGGATAAGTCCGGCACAGCGGTATGAAAAACATTTTACTAGGGCGCTCTGTGGGACCTATGTGAAGGGGTGAGGCTTTTCATGATAACAATGCTGAATTGTTCAAGTGGGTCGTATTGGACGGAGCGCCTAGGATCCTGATGGCTGGGACTATGGCGATGCGAAACTGGGGTGAGCTAATTTTTGACTGCGTCTCGGGATGAAGGCAGCAGAGCGGCCCATCTGTGATATATTGAGTCTCATGTTGGAGGGCGACCCCGCTGTCAAGACGGCAGCGTATAATTGAAATTTCGGGTTGGGATGGCCACTGCTGCGTTCTTCCGAGGACAGTTTTTGGTCATGCAAGATGTCTGCAGATGTACCATGGCGTAAAGTCCGCCGGCCGATTGATGAGTGATCTTGGGGTATGTTGGACCATTCGAGATGGTGTAGTAAATCTATTCAGGCTGGGGCTTGTGTGTATGTGTGTGTGTGTGTGTGGAGACTTGGAAAGTTCCTAGGACTCGCATGTCCGCTGGATGTTATCGAATAATTGAAATTCCAAGAAAGTACAACGGTTTCAACGAGCAGGTCAATTCAAATACTGATTGATTTAAACGTACGGACCAAGAGTGGCGGGCATCTCACTGATATTTTGGGTAGTTAGTTCCCTGAGGAGGACCTGAAGGCTTGAAGGGCATAGAACTCGACAGATCTCGTAAGTCACAGATGTGCAAAGATTTCCGAGCGAGCAGGCCGCGTTTCCAGATCGATTCAATCAACTGATGCCACTTCCGGCGTAATACCTTGAGACAGTATTGGTACAAAGCCCAGGAAGGAGAAAACAGACGATTGGCCCGAGGTTGATCCGCAAGAAAACGGAGCTTCCAGTGGATACTACATATAACTTGATGCGTCCTTGTTTCAGAGATATCAGGGTGATGTAGCCTGGCGTAGTAACTGTGGAGTTCTCCACCAATTGATTCCGTCGACAGAAAGCTGACGATCAGGAAAGATAAGATGTTCACTTCAAGTTTCTTTGTTGGTAAATTGTGACCACGATAACATCAGATCATCAGAGGCTTTGAGAAGGAAACGGCTGCTACTGACCAGCATAAGGAGAAGAAATCGCGCGGCTCAAGAGTTCCGTACGGCCGGACACCCCCCTATGGGGTAGGTATTGGAGCTGTAGTAGACTAACAAGTGGAAACTGTATTTTTTTCAAATGTCCAAAGAAGGAAAGAGAAAATGCACTTCTTCTCAGTTGCTGCGGTCACTGGGCCATCCTTCTAACACGAGCTTCAAGGTGGATTGTATGCCCTCCATCCCCTGATCTTTGAAAGCTCCTCTGTCAATGCAAACAATTGGTCCCCTCAAGGGCATTGTTGTCTTGTTTGTCGTCACAGCTGGAGTGAAGTTTCCGAGCAATGGTCTAATGGTGGCTTTGCTGTCGCACCCTCGTCACCTTCAATAAGCGTTGTCAGTCCAACAAATCCTTAGCGATCCTGTCTCAACGATACCCGCGGGTGTTGTCGACCTGACGAGTTCCAACGACCCTAGTTCGTTACAAAAAGGCTCGGGACTGGGACGAACCTTCCATGGTCTGGTCGACAGCCCTGGAGGTAGCACATACTTACTTGCGGGCTGAATCATTGGTAAGGTCATCGAGAGCGTGCGGTTGGTGTCGCCGTTGACTTGGTGGCGCTTCAATCATATTCGACCTTGATCCTTTAGTAGGGTCGCACGTATGGCGCGGGCTGTAAAGTTCCCACCTTGGTAGCAAGTACCGCTAGATCCTAATGGTTAAGATCTCATCGATAGTGGTGTGGAGCTCGCTGCTGTTGCTGAGACAAAAGTGAACATGACGGCCAGGAAAACATGTTGCTCCGACTGGTTGTACAGTAATACACGGGCCAATGGAACGGCGAATTTAAATCAGCCTCGAAATACGAACAAACTACATCACTAACGTCAGTGTACTGCTTGTATCCAAGTATTTTAGAGCAATATATGTGGTATGTAACTTAGGATCTGGAAACCAGTCGAAAACCTATGTACCAGTGAAACATAGGTCAGTG
>QGOD01002543.1:200968-228295 GCA_003313065.1 Sarcodon sp. MG97 | reverse complement strand
GAAGGTATTGACCTTATCGGTCACCAATCGCGTTGCAAAGTTCGTTATCCGAGTCCCCATTAGTCTCGAATTCCACTTTTGGGATGCGTGATGTGACACCTGGAAAAGCTCTACAATGTTGATGTGGCTCAAGAACACCATCTATCAATAATCAGGCTATTGAATGTCTCTAAAAAATATATATATGGAGAAATTTGGTTTTTTGTTTTGCGCGTTTTTGAGGTATTTCCGCTATAGAGTCACAAATATATATAATTTCAGGACAGGAGCTCATTTGAAGATGGACAAGTACTCACTAAATATATATGCATCAACTCCGAGTCAGTATAGAGCGTGTGAGGAAGGCGAAAAAGCCGAGTGTCCCGCTGGCTGGTGTAGTACTGGGTACTACACACAATCACGCTCAACTTGTATAACAAATTTGCATCTTGTTGATCCTTATCTGCCCCAATTGACCACCTCTCAGGAAAATGTGGTTTATTTCGCCTAATGTCGTTCATTCGTCTTACTTTGCTCATGCCTTGCGAAAAATAAACATCAACTCTCCTGTCGGTATAGAGCCAACTGCTGGTGGTTACTTCAATGACCAAATTGCTTCGCGCTATCGACCATGGATTTCTTCTCCGCATTACTTGTCTGTCGTCTTGTGGACGTCTTATGTTTGCCCCGCAACGTGTCTAGTGGCCACTTTCCAATCGACTCGGGATATTCAACAGAACAATATCAGCCCGCAAATCGGAATGCACCGTCGATGTGTAAATTACTTCTTGATGTAGCCGTCGCCTATGATTTTGCAGATGATGGTCAAAGATAATCGATTAGCCATAGACCGGCTGACGTTTGCCGCCGGTATGTCACCCTTGGCATTCGCTTCCCAGAACTTTTGGCGCAGAACCTATTGGACCCCAGCAGACGGGTTTCTACTTATCCCAAACCAAAATTCGCATTTCATTAATACACTTGTATGCCCGAGCTAACGCTAATAGGACAAACTACTTCTTCTCTGGAATGAGTTCACTTATCAGCGCCTCGTCATAATCTAAATTATATCTCTCCAGACCTTTGACGAGAAGCGAGATAATCAAGTGTCATTGGCAGGTTCGTTAGGTTATGTGACGTACTTGCTTTAATGAGCTCTCATCATCATCCAGGACTCGGAGTCCCTTTTACCACAAGTGCATCCATCTCTTGAATAACACATCGGGACGAAGAGAGTTTAATCCTGGTCCAAATTTTGGTTTAAACAGCAATGCAAGATTATAAATTTAGAATAAAATATAAACCACACTTTAATTCTTAACATAAACTAGTGTGAAAATGTTGGACCATATTCAAAATTTGGCATTCACACTTGAACAAATGCAATATGCTGGTCCAGGTGCAGGATACTCTGTTGCCACGTTTAAATGTGAAAGAAAAACTCTGAATATGAATCAATATTTCCACACCAGTTTATATTGAAAATTGGGATATGGTTTGTATTTTGTTCTAGATTTGAAAGCCAGCCTTGCTGTTTAGACCAAAGTTTAAACCCAGGTTTAACTCTCTTCCCCCCGATGTGTAACGACCTTAGCCATGATTCAGTCAAGTCCTCAGTTTCCGACTGCCCAATCTGATTGTTAATTTGTCTGGTTATTAATTTTCTGGTACCTAAATCCACACTTTACGATGCAATATAGACACCTTGAGCTTGCTGTCGTCACTCTCTT
The DNA here is from genome assembly GCA_003313065.1 of Sarcodon sp. MG97. Classification (NCBI taxonomy): domain Eukaryota; kingdom Fungi; phylum Basidiomycota; class Agaricomycetes; order Thelephorales; family Thelephoraceae; genus Sarcodon; species Sarcodon sp. MG97. The sequence continues at coordinate 226,586 of QGOD01002543.1, read as the reverse complement.
ACGTTCTACTCTGAGCACGGACTCTTCCGTTTTAATTGATGACTTGTGTATATCGGTCTATTTATGATCATTGTTTATATTTTCTCCAATGGTCGATAAAATCTTGAAAAATAAAATAACGTGGTAACGTTCCAACTTACAAGGACTAGGATTAATTTGAGACAGCCTGCTTCCAATCAGTGACCCAGTCCACGACCTTTTGTGCCATCAGTTTGACTTGCAAACATCTTGTTCCGGCACCTGCTTCGCGTCTTCTTCGCGTCTTGGCTTCCCTGCCTCTATGCCATGCACATTCGATTGCATCCGCCCAGTCACCGGCTTCATATGACGCCCGAGATAGCTCTACACCTACACCTTGACGTTCCAAGAGAAGACGTAAACCATGTTCTTCGATGAATAGTGGACGGGGGACTGCAAGATAAGTGCAAATACCACGTGATGAGTCCGTCGAATAGAAGGCCCGACATACGGAGATATGCTAACCATAAACAAAAGGAGTGCACGACTCGAGACATTCGGAGACTCCTCCGTAGCCCTTGAAGAGAAAGTTACGTCCTATACGAGTTTACAGGGAGGAAGGCTTACGAGCTTTCCCAACAGAACGTCCGCGATTGCTGTTAGGTCGGGCATGTACACGTCTTTAGGGGCTATATAGAACCCATCTGGGAGATCATCTTCTTGGTCATCTCTCGATGCACCGCAAATAACGGCAATCCAAGATTCGTCTGGTAACAGTCGAGGCGCTGCCAATTGTTCAAGCGGGTCTTCAAGGTGTACATTTATCTTGGGAGTTGGCGGAGTCGTCATGAATGTTGGAAAGGAAGGAAGGAATGGTGATTCGAGCTTAGCCGCAGGCGGAGCGCCTGGTACCCAGATATGTAGATCCGTGGTGATGCGAGGAGAGGTGAACTGTTCTTTGATTGCAGCTCGAGATGAAGTTGGGCCAGCATCTGTGTCGGGTTGGGAATTTTTGAGGGCGACAGTCAGAGCTGCGGGATCAAACTGGATCCTCGAATAGGAACTGTCGTTATGTTCTGTGGAGGACAACGTTTGATCGTGTGAAACGTCTGCAGATGGGTGAGTAAACTCCTCCAAACGAGTGATGGATGAGCTAGGGGTATGTTGAGCTGTCCGAGCCGGGGTAGTTGATCTGCTGGGGGTACGGCTTCGTGGTGTGTGAAAGACCTGACCGCCAAAAGAAACTACCAAGACTCGCGTGCTTTCTGGATCATGTCGATTGAGTGGAATCCCAAGAGAGGACAAAAGTTTCGAACGACCAGCAAATTCGTATACTGATTGATTAGACGGACGGACTAAGAGTGGAAAAGGTACAACTGATCTCTTTGGTGGTTGGATCAAAGTTGGGAAGGCTACAGACGAATGAATAACGTATGTTGATGGGTCTTGTAACAGATGAGCAATGATCTGAGGACGAAAAGAACGGGTTTCGAGGTCTACCCAATCAGCTGATGGGAGCTGCGGTGTAACAGCGAACGATGGTATAGGTATCGAGCCAGGAAGGAGAAGAAGAAGATCAGCGCAACGAAAGCCATCATGAACTTGATCAACAAGAGGAGAGAGTCTTTCTCCGGATATAGGTAAATCCACTGAAAGGACGTCTTGATGCATCGTGGATTCAGAGACATCAGGGTGTAGCAGCTGTGGGGTTTCGTCGACGAAGGGGGTCGACAGAAAACTGAAAACTGTATCAAACGTGAAGTTGGTGATCAGAGCAGACGGGATGTTCGCCTTCTTCGCTGATAAACTATTACCACAGGATCAGAACATCATTGTATGCAAAAGAGAAGCACTTGCCAGCCCAAGAAAGCAGCATCGCTCAAGACACAATTTGCTTGGACTTGCTTTAACCACTTGACTTCCTGTTCGACTTTCACATCTTTCACCTCTAAAAAGGATTCCAATGCTTGAACGCTCTTGAGTCGATCTACTCGATACCTGCCATAACTGTAAACGATTGTACGAGCTGAAGGTTGGATTTCACCCTCTCACGCCAATGGCTGCACGATAACTGGGTCTATCTCTGCATAGCGGTACAAGGCACCAGCGGCGATACATTCTGAAAATACGTGCTTCGGTGCAGATGAGGTGATGTATACGATGGGACGGGGATTGAGAGACAGGAGAACAGTGGCAAAAGCAGAAACCCGAGTAGCATGACCATAACCATGACCAGAACAATAATAGGCAAACGTTAGACGAACCATCTTCCCGCGCACAGCGCTAGGAGGGGGATATGAAGAAAATAAGAATATTAGAAAACAGTGTTGTTACTGACCCGTCAAAACTCGGTTGACTACGCGGGTTTTAACGGGTCAGTCAATTCGATTGCGAAAAACGGGTGGTAGGTCGGTAGGGTATTGCCATCACGAGACTCGGGGTACCTTGGTTTGGAGTGAATGGTGGGCTTTTTGATCTTTCAAAATATGAATTTTTAGTGCTTGAAATATGCGCACTTCATCCTGGCTTTGGGGACACTTCTGCAAGGGTGAGAAAGCCAATTCCACACAACACAAGGCTTATCACAACTATCGCACAAACTACTGGCTTAGAATTCTCGAACAAGAAGAGCATGCAGCTGCAGCTAGTGCTGGCATCGCTGACAGCATGAGGACAAAGAACATCTTGCTGATAGAAAATGCGCTTGATATGGCAGCGCACAACAATTCATGCTAATGATATTCATAATAACAAGAACTACGTTACTGGAAAAATGTCGACACTCAATAATCACCTTATAGGCTGTACTTTTTGCCCAGACGAAGTCAAAAGGCGTGCTCACGAACGGAGAATTCCCCGGAGGCGCAAGCCGGCAATTTGCAACCTGCACCTTCCAAACGTTCTTGTTCTGATTCCGTCAAGTTGGCTATAATAAATGAGCTGGGGAGCAGTCGAAATTTAATGTGGCATCCGGAAAGGCCTTTTGCTTCTCTCCTTCGAAACAACTCGAGTAAGAATCACAGCTGGAGCAAAGTTGACCAGGACCTATTCATCAGGTGTATCTTTTTGAACCTGAGTCTCTGGAATTCTCTATGCAGTCCGCAGAATATGACACTCATAATTCTTATTAGGATACTTCGACGACTCTTCCGTGTCCAAGAATGTCCTCATCACGAACTACGTTGATAACTCAGGCATATATTCCCAAGAGATGTGGTGTGTTGATGAGATAGCGAAGTTTTTGAAAGACGCAGTATGTTCGGTTGATAACACAGTGGCATTGTTGACTGATTACTTCCAGGACAGACCCTGTTCACATTTGTAGATTACTGCCAGAACAATAATCCGCCTATCAAGCTTGCGGCCCTCATTCTCAGCTCTGTCCCAAACTCCGCATTTGTAGAGCGTTAGGTGACATCAAGACCAAAAAACGTAATCGAATTGGAATGAAAATGCTACAAGATACTGCATTTGTGAGAAGAAACCTACGCCATCGTCACGCCAAGTCGAGCAATGCGAGGAGATGTCTCAAGCGCAATATTTGAAATAATGCAACAGCAACAGATAACGATTCAACGGGAAGTCAAATGTTAGATGGAAACTGTTCGTGATGCGGGGAACTTGAAAGATCAGTCAGGATTGGAAAGTGAGGGTGTTTTCTCCATATATATATTTTAGATCCATATTCTAATCCAACATTCAACAGCCTGATTATGATTTCAGCTGATAGATGGTGTTCTTGAGCTGCATTAAAGTTGTGGAGCTTTTCCAAGTGTCAAAAGTGGAATTTGAGACTAATGAGGACTCGGATAACGAACTTTGCAACGCGATTGGTCACTGATAAGGTCAATACCTTCCAAATTTGGGTCATCTGTGTCCCATTGACCCACTGACGATGTTTCACTGGTTTTCGACTGGTTACCAGTTCCTAAGTTACATACCACATATATTGCTCTGAAATACTTAGATACAAGCAGTACACTGACGTTAGTGATGCCCGACTCGTCTATTCTATTCTCTTCCCTTGTATATTATTAACAAACCGGCAAATGCCGCTCCGCGGGAGTAGAAAACTTGCAAGGTAACACGTACTATATTTAGTGATTTCCTTGCCTTGTTAATGTTGTCCCCGGGGCTTTCGCGTTCCCTCCCGTCGTCCTTGAAATTTGGCACAAATCATGGAACATTACCTTCAACTCAGAGTTCCTATACAGACAGGACGTGCGTTATCTGCGCCTCCTGTACTTCTACCACACACAGACCAAAGTCTTGATACCCCGCCCAACATCCAATCTACGGGAAAAACTGATACTCGTCCCCTTTCCTCTCTATCTCAGGGGGAAGACATACTAGCTGTACATCTTGATATAATGCCAACTCTCCAACGTTGTACATCGTCGGTCGTTAAATCGAGAAACGGTAGTGTTCTTTCTCGTGGTTCCATTCTCAAGACAGACCATTATCCGTCCGGTGAGCTGTGCTTTCAGATTCAGATAAACGAAAGAAGTGGCTGCACCGTCGCTACCACGATACATCCGATTCGAAAAGATGACGTCGCGATCACATGGGTGATATACGAATCAAATATCGCGAAATAATATGCTTGTTTCTCATCGCATAAGGACGATCTTCCACGTCAGATAGTCACCGCTATAACGATAATATCAGATCCATCAGGGATAGATTTATTACAAGCATCTACTAACATTTTCTGGTAACAGGTAGAGCACTCGATCTTGACTTGAATGTTCAGGGAGCCCCAAATTTTAGAAGTCCTAGACAAGGAACCCTAAATGTATTTGGGGTCGCACAGCCGCGTGCTCCGGGATTACGGGCAATTCTGTCTCTACTCAGGGCTCGTCCAAATGTCTCCGATCCTACTAAATGTATTTGGTTTTGCACTCGGGAGGAGCCAGTAGGTCAGGCTTGCGTACTGCCAAGGAAGTGGGCGACAGGCTAACATGGATCACAGTATATATATTTGGTCGACCATTTGTATTGCGAGATGCCGCCGAACCTAAAAGTCCACTGAACCTTTCAGATCGTGCAGAAAACTTGGAAGCAATCGAACAACGCTTGAAGAATGATATCCTGCAAGAATCCGCCAAGTAAGTGTTTCTGCTCTTGCTCATTTTCAAAATCTAACAGAAAAACAGACACGAGGGGCTAATTCTGACTCACAACGAAGTTGGTGCGTTGGAGAATTGTGCATAAAAGGACGTAGCTTTTGAGCCATCTAAATAGCCGTCGATAACGGGGACGGTGCAATATTACCTACCTGGACTTCCGTGGATGCTGAGAGTGTTAAAACACCTCGAGAATTATTTGACCATATGCGAAGAGAAGGTTGGAACGTCGAGGTACGTTTCTTCGCCTTTCATACAAGCTTGCTCTTTCAATTGTTCTTCAGTATCACCGGTACTAGTATAACAGCTTCTCAAAAAAGGACATTTATTAACACACTATCCAGTATACCCATATCTCCGGATCGTCTCATTGAAGTAAGCATATCGGTCTTCCTCGAATCCCTCGCTGAGTAAATTCACCCGGGTTCTATAGGACAACTACCTTGATGCGTACTTACGTATAATCAAAGATACAGATCCTCTTCGGACGGCTCTAATATTCAATTGCGGAATGGGGGCTGTTCGAACTACATTTGCCATGGTTGCCATGTCTCTGGTTCGAAGGAAGCAGCTTATAAAGCGGGGAATGGAAGACCCATACGCGTCGCGGTCAAATCATAGAGTGCGTTTGGGTGTTTCGTAATCAATTTTCTTCTCACTTCCCTCTCGTTCAGGTTTCAACCCTAGTATGTGCTCTTACGCTCAGCGAAGCATTCTGACAGCCTCCCTCTCAGTCACCAGAAAACAAGATCGCTCAAGCGCTTGAACAGGCGAATGCTCAACAAATTCTAAACAAGTCTCTCCTACGTATCACATACATCATGCAACAAAGTATTCACTTCAGCTATTTGACCATTTCTGCGTCTCATTCTTTTTCAGATTTAGAAAGACCCAACTCAAATTCAGTGATTGAAATGCTCCTCACACAACCCTTGCTGCTTGACAACTTGCGTAAAGGACATTCAGGCAACTATGGTCCTATTTTGAGTCTATTGGGCTGTCTGGATCATGGTGTCGAAGCTAAGAAGCTTGTTGACAGAATAATCGATGCGTGTGGGTTTCCTGATTATGTCGTCAAAGGTTGTATTGTTCATCTCGATACAGGTGATCATGTTACGAATCTGCGAGAGGATATCTTTAGGAATCGGGTGAAATACTCATTGACGACGACCATGAGTGAATCAGAAAGGGAAGAGTACTTAAACAAGGCAGTCAAGGCGATGGAGAAATAGCAAGTTGCGAGGCCAACTTTCATAACCTTATTGCTGATGTCAGGATTATGTAGTTTCTTCGTGATTGCTTTTGCAAGCTATGTGGAATCGCAGAGTGACTTTAGCCAGACCTTCTCTGATTGGCTCCAGGTACGTACATTTGCCTGTTCTGCGCTTCGGCTTGATTTTTATTCGACATGTAGACGAGAACGGAAATATGGAAGTATGTCTTGATGTCTATGACTGCCCTGTAACCGTTACTCATTCCCTTGTGATAGTCAGGTCACATTTTTGAGGAAAACCTATGGTTCTCGATTGAACATCTTCGCGCCTATTAATGATCTATCTCTGTTGTCCAAGTCTGGTTCTGAAAGTCGGGCACTCGAACCGGCGCAGAGGACTGATGTAGCTTTGTCTGGTGGTCAGATACTGGGCGACGAATACTCGGATCATGTAATCAAGGTATCCTCTTCCTTTTTTCTTGTGGAGGAGTCATATACCTGACTTTCCTCGTATCTAGAATCGGAATGGGATCATTCTTCGTGATGGGTATTTTTTGTGGTTTCTGGATTTGTTGCAATCAGTTTTATCAACACCTTCACTTTAGGACTCTACTCAAATCCGACCAGTGGCGCCGTCAATCTCATCATCTTGCAAACGAAGTCCGCGGCGCAATCAATTTCCGCAACATACCAGGAACAAAAATCTACGCTCTTGGACAACCTACACTTGAGGCTATCGATGAAGTGGTGAGACGCGTGAGGGCTGCTCATCCATCTACAGATCGGATCATGTGGATCACATTGAGGGAGGAACCGATCGTGTATGTGAACTCGGAGCCATACTGCCTGAGAAGAGAAAGATTTTCGCTTCGTAATATGAAAGGTGCCCTTCGCCTTGCCCTTAGTATGATCTTCTGACTGAGAAGGCCTGTGCAAGATTATGGCGGAATTTCTGCGTCAAGGTTAGAAGCTTTGGAAGAGAGACTGAAGGATGATGTTATTGCAGAGTTGAAGGCGTTTGGTGGAAGGTATGATGAGGTTCAGATTTACTCTTCGGATCCCGCTTACTTTGTTCCTAGATTACTGCTGCACACAGAAACGCCTGACGGTTCCGTAATACCAGTTTGGGAGGAAGTTCAGAGCAAGAATGTTTTCGCACCCAAAGAAACAATGGCTGCTCGCAGGTTTCTAGACGATGAATTAGAACTTCATTACGCTCGTATACCCATAACTGCTGAGCGCGTTCCAGATTTCTCAGATTTCAGCGAGTTAATGGGTGTAGTAATCCGTACTAATGCGACCAATACCCCAATCGTCTTAAATTGTCAGCTCGGGATGGGAAGGAGTACACTGACATCAGTATGTCTTCTCAAATTTACGCCTCCACAGCCAAATGTTGATGTGTCTTGGAAAGATCATAATAGTGCTCATTCAACGGTGGCTGGAAAATCGTTGGACTTCGTCAGCACCCTCATCACCTAGGATGCAGAGGGTGTCTGTCTCCTTTACAGCTTCGGATCCCTCTTTCTCCCAAAGGTCTACGTCAAAGCGCCACTCGTATCAGGTTATCAACAGTGAGTGCTTTCCAGATGATTCTGTTGGACTGGTGGACCACTGGGGCTCTTAATAGATGTTCTACGCGTCGTGCGAAAAGGACCAGCAGTAAAGACCGCTGTGGACGATGCTATTGATCAGTGTTCCGAATCCTTCAATTTAAGAGATTCTATCGAAGAAGCTCGTGCACTGGCAGAGCAAGCAACCGACGAACGACAAAGGAAGATTTATGCTTCAAAAGGTTAGTCATCCTGCCTAAAAATCCATTCGCCACATTTATTCAATGTATCAGGTTTACAACACCTGAGGCGATACTTCGAGCTGATTGTATTCCAAGCATACCTTCAATCAATTGAGCCAGATATCATGCGATCTTTCGAACCTTTCGAGACTTTTGTTAAGAACTGGCCAGGTCTGTGCCAATCTCATGTTTCTTTTTAGATGCACCGTGTCTTACTCATCTTTACGGATTAGTCTTGAAGACCTTCGAAAAGGAACTGATCGTGGATGGCTTGAATGCGTTGCAACCTCTTGAACGCGCGGAACTGGTGGATGGCGTTGCATTGCCAGACGAGGTCATGCAAGTGGTTACCCATCGCTCAGGAAGTGTACTATCTGCATCAACTATACTGAAGAGCGATTTCTTTTCTAATCTACAAAAGATGTCATTGCCTGAGTAAGCTATTCCACTGTGCTTGTATACTCCATAGAACTTATATGCCTGCTCGTAGACGAATTGAAGGATCACCAAACTTCCGAAGGGTTTCACTAACACTTCGTCCTATACGATCTAGTTCTTCCTCCCCTGTAGATGGCTCGGATTTTGTCCTAGACAATCTTGATGGCCGGGCTGTTTGTGGAAGGTTTGAAAATTATTGTCAGTCGGACCTATTGCTGATGACACCGTTTAATCTAGCGGCATGCCAACTGTTCAAGGGTACGTTTTCTTCGCTTGAATGATTCGTTCTATTCCCACGAATTTTACGTCAGCTTAAGACGAGCATTGATGCGAATGGATGCTCACCCGGAAGGAAAGAATATTATTTTTTGGACGTCTTTGAGAGAAGTCAGCGTCAATTATCGCATCTGAATATCATTTCATATAGAAGTTTCGAATAGGAGCCCGTGATTTACATCGCAGGACGGCCTCATGTACTCCGCATCGTTGACAAACCATTGGAGAACATGGAGTGAGTGCCATCCCAGCTGAGATTATCTTTGAATACTGAAACACTCGTGCAGGGCTACAGGTGTCACCACGAGCGTGGTCGAAGCAGTGGAGAAAAACTTTCAAATGGATGTTCTTCGAGAAGTTAGAACTGGTAAGGGTAGGATTCTCTTGCACGACGAAGTCGAAGAACGGCCTGGAGTTTTTTCTCTGGTCCCTATATGGGAAACAGTTTCTGAAGAGGATGTGATGACGCCGAGGGAAGTGTTTGATCTAATGGTTAAAGAGGGGTTCAAGGTGCTATTTGTACATGGGCAGTGTTTATTTACCACTGACAATCTTTTACCAGATCAACTACGGGCGGGTCGCGATCGTGCGTATTGCGTCCACTACGATATGTGCATGTATGGAAACTGATTTTTTTTTCAAGACCGATGAACAAGCGCCTTTGCCTGGAGTGTTTTCGCAACTGCTGGACAGGATCAGAGCGGGATTAGCACAAAGTGCAGATTTTGTCTTCAACTGTCAAATGGGTCGAGGAAGGACTACCACTGGAATGGTAACTGCCTGCCTCATAGCGACAACAGATAATTGGACAGAACGCGAAGAACTAAATAGCACAGAATTGGAAGAAGATCTGGTATCACCATCCTATGATATGCTAGATGGCCCTTCCGAAGAGGAGGCATATATGAAAGGTGAGCGATCGTAATTGACTGCCCTGCTAATATATTGTAGCGGTGTAAGTTTGTGCAGAATATCAACGTACTGACTTGGCCCCCTGTGACATAGGAGAGTTTAAAACGATCCTGCAACTTGTTGGCGTTTTATCTCACGGGAAGATCGCAAAACGGCTGACTGACAGAGCCGTCGATCTGATGCAAGATGTGCAGAATCTGCGCAAGGCAATTTACGAGTTCGTGTCCTTTTATTTTAATGTATATTGATTCTGAGATGTTGCTAGTTATAAGCTTAAGATCGAGGCATGCGAGAAGGGGAGCAGCAAACAAAGGAAGCTTACAAGCCTAGGCGTGAACTACTTGTAAGCTTGTATTTGGTGCACTTTGGGATTATATCTAACCAAGTAGCAGATATCGATATGGGATGCTGATTGTATTTGCCAACTATCTGATTGAAGCGGGAGAGGAGACGTTTGAACAATGGCTGCAGGAGCGTCGGGAAATCACCAAGCTCCTTGAGAGGAGATCGCTAGACTAGTACCTCCATATCATGATGTACACTTGCCAAGAGTTACGAGACGTAACTAGTATGTCCTAGTCGCGCCGGAGATTGATCGATATCGGTGGCCGCAAACGACTGCGTGATGGGAGTGACCCTTGAAGCATTCAACCGCATTCAATTTCTTCTCACATCATTTTATTTTACCACTCGTACCGCGCCTCGCCTCGCACCAACGACACAGAGATACGCTCGACGACGGCATCGACGATATAATAACGAACACAACGGAGGTCCGACGTTCGAACCTTTCACGCCTTGCGCCAATAAAATGTCCACGGGGTTGTCACTGGCACGATGTCTACCTCTTCTGATCCTGACGTCCTGCATTCTCTTTTTTGCCTTTGCGCCGCACCACCAGCCGACTCATGGTGAACGCCATTTCGGCGACCTGGCTGCTCGCCAACTTAGCCTGAGCGATACAAATACCCCATCGTCACCGACTACGACAACCACCCCCAGCTCGCCACCCTCTCAAGTCACCACCTCATCGTCCACTACAACTCCTGACACCACAACAACTACGACTACGTCGTCAACCTCAACCTCATCGTCATCGTCTTCGTCACCAACGTCAAGAACATCCGATACCAATACAACACCTACAACAACTACGTCGACCACCCCGTCATCCACCCCTCCGAGTGCAACAACTCCAATAGGAACCCCGTCTCAAGTCGAAACCACAAATGCACAAGGCTCGACAATAACCGAAATAACCACAGTTCCTTTTTCTGCATCCTCTTCGAGTGTCGCCAGTCCCTCCACTTCTTCTCCGGCAGGTTCTGGCAAAGCCCCTGGTGACAGCTCTAGTCTCAGTACTGGATCTATCATTGGACTGTCGGTGGCAGGTGGTGTTGCGCTCATTGGTATCATTGCCTTTGTCATTTGGAAGTTTACCCGCAAACGGTTCTCGGATAAATATGATGATAGTTCGTAATATTTGAATTTTCTTTGAAAAGCTTCTGAAAACAAGTATTAGATGAAGCTATAAAATGGCCAGAGCTCAACCACGACAGCCATGCGCTTCCCACAAATCCAACTGACGGTGCCGGTTTCTCGTCTGAAGTCAGTCTTACTCGTGGCGGTAGTTTGAATGGCGGATATGAGGCCTCGGTTGGTGCTGCATCTCAGTCCCAAGTAGACCTATACGCAGCAGATCCATACGCCGTGCCGCCGCTTCCCCATCTCAATCCGAACCAACCGCAACAGTATCGGGATGATCCTAATGTAGGAGGTTACTATGATCCGTATCCCGGCCCCGTCCCGCCTACTTTCCTTGACAATCCTGGCACCCATGAGGCTATCCCTATGACGCAAATTCCACCTGGATCTCGTGCTCGAAGTCCTGGCCCTCAGCTCGGTCTATCTGGTCGGGAGTCCCCCTCGCCTTCTGTGGGACGGCAATCTCCAGGGCAATATGGTGCCATGCGCGGTCCTGTCGGATATGGGGCATCCACTGTTGCAGGGAGACAGTCTCCAGGACCGAACGAAGCTTATGGGTTCAACAGATAGCCTGTGAGACATTTGAAATTCGTGAGAAACGTAATAGATGGTGGATGGCAAGCACTTTTCGATGTTATCTATTGCTCTCGCATTCTTTGGACTTCGTGGTTGATATTACCTGCACTTTGCCTGCAGTTTTACCTTCACTGCCATCTTGTGTAGATAGACACTGGGCATCAAGCCCTCACTCGTTGATCCATTCCTCCAGAATACCTTATAATCACTGCTACTACCACACTATCGGTTTGTTCTGTCATAGCATTTCTCATATCATATTTTTTTTCACTCGATTTGCATATTTGGACTTATCCACAAGCTCTAATCTTTCTTGAGCATAGGGTTCGGGTCTATATACATAGCATACGATGCGAATGTGTTGCTTGACAACGAGAATTTTTATAACATGACATGTGTATAACGGAGGTTTTCCAAGTGTACAAAGAGAACAAGCGTCCAAAATTGATTGTCGCGAAAAGCCACGAGCTTCGAAGCATATTAACGGAAATGAGGGAGAGAGGAAAGCGTTCGAGACGCATATAATCCAAAAATATTAGGGTGTATGCCAAGATCAGATGTGCATGGATTGTTGCTATGGTGTCTGAACTAGTGGGAGGAGTGCGGCCCTTCGAATAGCAACGGACCAGGATATCTAGGAGCCGAGTTGATTGGAATAATGGATCCGGAAGCAAAGTAGACGGTGATATATCAGATAAATGGTTATAATCAGCCTGAGTTGAAGCAGGATGATCAAGGGGAAAAGGACTTCAAGTATTCGGGTAGGTGGGTGGGTCAACAAGGTAGAACTCCTATGCACTTTCCTTGCTGGAGGATCTTGATTGCTTGCTCGACCTGAACAAACCAGGTAAATCCTTTGCAACGGCCATTTCCTCCTGGAGAGAGCGGGAACATGGCGCGTCCCAAGAAAGACCGGTATGGTAAACCAAGTAGGTGCAAGTGTAAGTGGGCGATAGAAGTGAAGGGGGGTATGTGAAATCCCAATCTATATGTGAAATTGATTTAGCCGCGGTGGCGATAAGCCTCTTATATTGCGTACTGTCTCATTTCCAGGGGTATATCTAGGCTGTCCAGGACCTGGTGCCCAATCGTTTCCATGGACTGGACTGGATGACAAATTAAACCTCAAATATTGATGGACTGGGAATCCTACGCACCAAGTGGCACATCTGATTGTGTTAGGGACTTGACACTGGCTACCGGAATATGAAAAATGGGACTTCATAACAAGAAGGACGTTGGAAATAGACGCACATATGTGAGCCTTGGGTGTGAGTAATAAATGATGACTTGCTACTGGTCTGCGGTCTGTGAACACGACAAATTCGTCGTTCTGTAGGCAGATGTCATATAGAACCATTGGAGCAACCGCGCACAGGTGATCTATCGACAATCACTTCTCACCTCCCATACTATGTTGAATCCTTTCTCACGAGTAACATTACAAAACACGCATGAGTGTTTGGTCTTTGCATTCTGAGGTGAATCAGAATTGCTCAAGTTCCCAGTATTGGATCGTGAAGAGAAACAAGAGGAAAATAGAGAAGAAAAGAATGCCATGTATCGCGTAGGTGTCTGAGGTCACGACTTTCGTAGGCGGAGTAACTTTGAGGATTCCGATGTTTGGAAATTGTTCAATACCCCGTCGCGTACCACTACCTCGTTCTTGGGATATGTTCACTGTCCGTTATCATTGAACACACATGAAATGGCAAGTGAAAGATACGCTTTTCACTACAAGAACTAGCCTCGCGTCTACTTCCCACTCGTCATCTCTCGTCTAGGCTTCTTCTCCGATTCACTGAGCGACTTCTTTTCTCCTCCCTGAGCGCCCTGACTGGAAAAGGACGATTCCATCGCCATGACAGAGTCCAACGCTATCGAAATGTGCCCTCATTTAACTCGGTTTTTTGCGTCAGAATCCGAGAAGACTAACCTCTTGAAGAAGTACGAGATATCCATTGCTTGGAGTTTTCAACGAACGCAAGAAGCTATCCATCCAAGCAAGCGTAGAAAGGTCACATCTATCTTGAAGATTTGAATGGCCAGTTCTCAATTTCATATAGCTGTCTGCACCTTCGTGTGGTTCCTGCGGGTTGACACTCGCGCGCCCTTTCGTATGCCTTCAGTGTTCATTTTCCGGTTGTTGGATGGAAGACCATATAACCAACCACCTCAGGAATAGCGGACACGGATTTTGTCAGTTGCAAGTTTCTTCATTTTCGGTCGAGCTAACCGTGTTGTAGGCTCTGATGTCAAGACCGGTCGAGTCTTCTGTTCAGAATGTGAGAATTTTATCATCGATTCTGTCACGGAGAACATGTTTTCTTCGACGGTTTTGAAAGCAGAAGAGCGGGAAAGCAAGTTCCAAGGTGTGTGCTATACTGATCGTCTACCTTGGCTATTATAGTGACGAGCTCTTACAGTGACCAAGAAGGGCCGAGAAGCGTACCAGCCTTGGGTTCCGAGCGAGAAAGAAATATCCGTCCTTGAAGATGCAGTTCCTATCCCCTGTCAAGGTGTGTTCCTAGCTCCCTTCGTAATTTCACCAATTGAAGTGATTGTGAAAGGCCGCCGAGGGCTTCTTAACCTTGGTCAAACTTGTTTTCTTAACGTGGTTCTTCAAAGCTTCGTCCACAATCCGCTTCTACGTAACTATTTCTTGAGCGACAAGCATAACCCCAAGTCGTGCAAACTAAAAGATTGTACCTGTTGCGAGATGGACATTCTATTTTCTGAAGTTTATTCAGGAGAAGCCGCGCCATATGGCCCCTTGACATTTTTGGCGACTACGTGGAGGGCCTCTTCCGAGCTGGCCGGATACGCTCAGCAAGACGCCCACGAGTTTTTCATTACCGCGCTAAACCAGATTCACGCCACATGTCGAGGATCGACGAACGTTTCTTGCAACTGCATCATTCATAACACCTTTTCCGGTCAATTGCAGAGTGAGGTGAAGTGCGAAAGATGCGGGAATGTTACAACAACAGTGGACCCAATGCTAGACATCAGTCTCGAGCTGGAAGGTGAGGATAGTGAATCAGGTGTTGAGAATACTCTCGCATCTTGTTTGCGAAGGTAATGTATAACCCTTGTGCCACTCGGACCATTCAACTAAGCTATGACCAGATTCACTCAGCCAGAAACATTGGCCTCGAAGGAGTATAGCTGCAGCAAGTGCAGGCAAACTTCACACGTAAGTATTATATTCCTTAGACTGTGAATCGACCTGGAATCAACTCCGTAGGAGGCAACTAAGCGCCTGAGTATAAGAAAACTACCTCCCGTGTTAAGTATTCAATTCAAGGTAAGACATCATTCCTCTGTAGAAGAATCCCA
The DNA here is from genome assembly GCA_003313065.1 of Sarcodon sp. MG97. Lineage (NCBI taxonomy): Eukaryota > Fungi > Basidiomycota > Agaricomycetes > Thelephorales > Thelephoraceae > Sarcodon > Sarcodon sp. MG97. The sequence goes on along the minus strand of QGOD01002543.1, from coordinate 211,468 downwards.
AGTCTGTAGCTTTTGTAGCGGTTTGAACATCGCTCGACAGACAGGTCGGCTGCCAGAAAGATCGAAGCTCGTGTACGGTTCCCAGCAAAGATCAATATGGCACCCTACACCACGTACGTTGTTGGAAACAGGGCCGTCACCAAAAGTAAAGGAGCAAAGCCTGGGTTTATGACAGGGAGTGATAATCGGTTTGCGTATGTTTGTTTTTTTTGCTAACCGTCAGGCTTATACGTCACATACTCACGAACATTCTTATAGGTATCCAGGGCCTGAGGCACTGTATGAATATGAGCTTTTCGCCGTGATTTGTCATGAAGGGCAGATCGACAATGGTCATTATACCAATTTTGCGCGTTTTCAGGACGAGGTAAGTACTTGTTGTATAAATCGTAAAACCTGGCATTTATTCGCCGCCCTCCAGTGGTACCGTTTCGACGATGATAAGTGAGTATGAGGTGTTAAAATTTGTTTATGTATTTAACAAGTGTTGTTTACAGAGTCACGCCTTCATCGCTATCACAGTGTCTAAAATCCTCAGCATACATGTGCTTCTACGTCAAACAACACCTGGACTATAAGCCTAATGTCACGCCCTCTTACGTGCTCACCAGAGAAACAGAGTTAGTGAAGGAGAAGCAGAGAGAAAGGGAGAAAGAAAGAGAAAGAATGAAAGAAGTCGAAGATGCACTGTTGGCTACGGTTTGAACATCCCTTAGAGGGACTTGTACATTGTACCCCGAATCCTTTTTTGTGAACGGTGATATTACTAGTTACGCAGGTTAGTCAAGGCTCGGAGTTAGAACGGATGCAGGCTCTCGGGTACACGTCATTCACTCAAGCGGTGGGAAGAAGCTAGATGACCTCTGGATGAGCAAGGGTGAGAAATAATACGCCACGAACGTATCAAATACTGCAATATAGACTAGCCTCTATTTCTACACCCAACGAGTATAGCTAAAACAATTGTGTCAGTTATTCAGTAGAAAAAGGGAACTCGGATAGAAAGCGGAAACGAAAAGATACGGAACGTGTAAACTGTTATCGAAAACAAACTGTTTCTAAAGACTAATGTAAAACCCTCGAAAACGATTAAGCAGGCGACAAAAGAAGTTATGGTATAATTCCATTCAAGTATTCTTCGTCCACTCGGATCTCTACAACGTCTACTTCATAATCCGGGAAGGAGTTCGTGGATGAGGCGGAGGACGAGATAAAACCTGTCGAGTTTGGCGGAGATGTGGATGCTATGTCTGTTTTACCGTTATTTTTGGATGAAAACAAGTTTCAATCGACAAAATCAAGACAATAATGAAGGTGAGTTGAATGCAATACAGAGGATGTAAAAAAGGGAACAAACATCGGTCTTTAATATATGGCGGGATGAACAAGTCCTGAAGAGAGATAGATTGGGCGGATCAGCGCGCCTGGATAATTTGCAAATTATTACGAGACTGACCTGATTCCATACAAAACCTTGACTTCTCTGTATAGTTAATATAGGTCTGAGGGTGTGAGTCTGTTGGCGGCGTCTCCTAACATGAGGCTGTTTCTTGGGAGGCGGCGGCGGCGGAACATCTTCAGCTGCGTGCTCTGGTTCAGTGGCTCTCTGCTTCCCTTTGATATCCTTCTTAGTATTGCTGAGATCGGCGGTAGTCGACTTATCCGCGTCCCCTCCATGGTCGACATCCGTATTGCTACTTTCTTGATCAGGAGGAGAGCGGGGTGCACAGCTGCCAAAGTTGTCGCTAGGCGCAGATTCATCATTGTCCTCCTTTTCTTCCCCATGTAAGGCTACATGCCCGTAGTCTTCATCATCTTCAGAACAAGAGTTATCATTATCCTCGTCATCGGATGCACTTTCATCACTGTATTCATCGTCGTATGGAATTTGTTCATAACAAGCCCAAGTCGGGGGAGAAGGGGCTCGACCTAAGGTACGACGACGGAAGGGAGAAGAGTAAGAAGAATGATTGGTAGGAGTCGACATGACGTATGTTTGTTATAAAAGGTAGATGCTTGTTTGTTGTTGAAGAGACGAAAGGCAATTTTGGGTCAAAAAGTAGACAGAGAGAACAAGCAAGTTTCACTGGCGGGTCGTGGCAAGTAGAGACCAGTCGGCAATCCCCGATGTGATCAATGTGAAGGTCTGACTCACAGTGAGAGACCTAGGACAGAGTCTCAGACGATGGCTGGCTCCAAGTACGCCTACGTCCGCAAATTCGAGCTACCAGATCCAATCCTCCCTGAATCCTTTATCGTCCTCAGATTGGACGGTCACTCGTTTCACCGGTAAGCGCTCAGTATCTCTTCAATTGCTTCTTCTCCATGACCAAAAAAAGGTTTTCTGATGACCATGCTTTCACAAAGCCAAACGATGAACGGGCTCTCCAGCTAATGGATACTGCTGCACGATGCGTAATGGAAGAATTCAAAGATATCGTATTCGCCTTTGGTGAATCGGATGAATTCAGGTTGGTCGGCAATTCAGCTTAGCAGATATCGCGAAGCCTTGACGCAATATCGATTAGCTTTCTCTTCCGTAAATGTACAGATCTATACAGCCGTCGTCAATCAAAAATACTTACGACCGTGACGTCGTTGTTCACGTCCTCATACGTGTTTAATTGGTTAAACCACATGCCAGACACACCGCTGAAATATCCGCCTTCTTTCGATGGACGCATTGTGGTCTATCCATCAGAGAAATCTATCAGAGACTACTTCTCCTGGAGACAAGCAGACAGTAAGTTGTAATTTCTTTTTTCATGCGAAAAGACGTGCGTTGCAACTGAAACAGGTATGGTGGTGCAGCCCATATAAATAACCTATACAACACTACATTTTGGGCATTGGTTCAGCGGGGAGGACAGACCACCCAACAGGCGAATGAGACTCTCCGTGTGCGAATCCCACCTTCCATCATTCGGAAACGCAGCTCGGTGTATTGATCCACGGTTATACAGGGGACAAATTCAGCGCAGAAGAACGAAATCATGTTTGGATTCAAAATAAACTACAACGAACTTCCGGCGAGGTTCCGCAAAGGTAGCGTATTGCTACGTGAGGAGGATGATGGCGACCGACTTGAGAGAGTATCAAAGGGCAAAAAACCTCACACAAAGGTGAAGCTGCTGCATTGCGATATAATAGGAGACTCGTTCTGGCAAGAGAGACCCTATATTCTGGCAGAATAACAAAGGACATCAGGGAGGCAGACCGAGGTTGCGTCATCTCCAAGTGATCTTGGCGAGCTCGATGTATTCCAGAAGCTCAGTGAATCCATGCTGTACAGATATCGAGATGGAATAAGCCGATTACCAGCAAAATACGAAACGTTTAGATACATTTCGCTGAGCCGGCCTGGAGGACGTTAGTGTTCGTCCGTTGGAAAAGCGAGTTCCAGAGCGCCCGATGCATAATTTTCCAATGTCGAAGACACATCCACAACTTGAACTTGCATCCCGGTTTTTTTTTTTGACTGAAACTTCAATACAGAGCCCAGTCTTCACGACAATATATATACCCCCTGGACCACTTGTCATCACTACACACGTCCCGACCTAAGAAAGCGTTCCAAAACATGTTATATTTGTATGCGGCCCATTGGCTGTTGACGAGGCCAAACTGTTCCCACGACCGCTACTCCCCGACAATTTAGCGTTTAACACTTACGGGATTAATCTTTCGATATCCCTTCTACGGGGCCGAGTAATCAAAATTCATGAGGAACGCTGTATGTTCCCCCTGAACGGAACTCAGAATGTGATAAGCCCGGCTCAAGCACCGATATTACATAATATGTGCATTCTCGGGTCTTGAGCACTGTTTTAAATATCAACTGTTTTTTGTGCCACAAGTGAGATCTGACTGCTAAGCACAATAAATATAACCCCCCCCAAAAAAAAAAAAAAAAAAAAGAGATCACGGGTAGAATTTCCGAACGTATACTAGTTGAGGTGCAAACTCAAGTACTACGGCTACTGTCCACTCCTTGATAGCGAATTAAACAGGTTATACTGACATCTATGTCCCTACTGATGCTGATGACAATATCACAGTTGCACAGCTCAAAGCCCAGCAAAAAAGTTCAGGGCACCAAGTCTAGAAGAATCCAAACTGCGATTCCGATCATATTCGTCACCTCCACCACCATGCATGTCCATAGCAGCTTTCTTTCTTTTGACCATTGATGACCGTCGAGGTGAACTGTGTGATGTGGCAGGCTCGAAACAGCTGGCTACCTTCTGCGAAGCTGCCACTGTGACCGCAGTCCGTGATCCATCATTTCAGTTTCATACATGAACCAGGGTCCTTGTCACTTACCTGGGTTGATGGAACACCCGCAGTCAGTTTTCAAGCGCTGGGAACCTGGAGCGGCTTTAGGCTCAGAAGCAGTGGAAGGTCCAGAAGCAGCAGAACAAAGAATTTGCGATTTTGAGAGTCTGAGAGGATGGCTGATATGTCGTCGAGGGCGCTTGTCAGAAGCGGACGACGCAGTAAATGAAAGTGAGGTCAAAAGACGTAAAGGGCGATTTTGGCTAAGAGAAGGTCGCTGGTGTAGTTCATTCCCAGCTACAGAGAGATGAGAGGAAAAGGAAGAAGCATTTGCGTCTGAACACTTTCTAGGAGGGACATCGATCTGTTTCCACGAATATTCCCCTTGAGAGATCTTGGGGTCAGAACACAAAACAGATTCTAGTTCAGTTGCTTGTCTAGCAGTCTCCATAAATTGATCCAGAAATGTGCCCAGTGTTTTCAGCGGCTTCTTGCAATTAGTATCTTCAGATTTCACGAATTTTGCGGGGTCCAAAGCCAAAGGACTTGATGCGAGTTGATCTATGTTTTCATCAGAGCGATCAATCATAGTAAAAGAGGATTTGAGTTCCGGGAGAACAGCGGTCGGAAGAAGAACAGATGAACAAGGTTGAGAGGCAGGCAGGTTTGGGCAATTATTAAAATGAGCCGCAGGACTGGTGAGAGGAGTCATATCAGACAGCTCAGAGGCAACGGATAATTCACTCCACGTGTTCTCGATTTCCTCTGGCATAGCTCGAAGTGCTCGATCCATCAGCTGTTCTGTATCTTGTTCTAGAGGGATAAGTGAGGAAAACCGAACTCTCTTTGCTGGTGGTCCTAATGTGGAGCCGTCTGATGTGGCAAGATTAATAGACATCAGTACCGGAGAAGATTCCCTGTCTCGCGTTGATCCCTTCAGAATACTCGTATGGAGGCGCCTACAGTCCAACAGACTTGAAGTGGCGTATAGCGAGGTATGTTGGGTGACTGACTTGATGATATTTGTAACTGAGACTTCCATGGTATCAATGGGTACAAACCGCAGCGGAGGGTATTTGGTTTGCTTGGAGGTCTCACACCCTCCAGGTGATCTTTTACATTGGCGTCTCGGGACAATATTTTCGCATGCACTGTTTAACAAAGGTCTCCAACGTGTCACAGGTTTGCGACAAGGATCCGACGTTTCTTGAGATTCTTGACGAGTAAGGGAAAACTCGTGGCGGAATGGGGTAATCTTATCCTTTGGATCTGTAAATCTCCATCGTCGAGGCTTTCTGACAGGAGAATCAAGTCCGTTCGTAGTGACAAATTTGAGCGGAGGAAAACGGAATGCCTCGGCTTCATCCAGAAAGTCAGGATCTGTGTCGACATGAGACAGTATCGCGGCTCGAACAAGGCGATCAGTAAATGGCTTGGACTTCTTCGGTCGACGAACTGTTTTGCCCTTCCAAACTCCAGCTGAAGCTGATCGACCGGATATCCTCATTCTCTTCCTAGACCCAGAAGACAGAATTCCAGAAATATCAGTTGTAGACGTCTCGTCCGTATACAAGGGGGAAGTGTGATTGTCCTTGACTAGACAGATCCGCTGACGCTTGGTACGCTTCGATCGCACATCGTTGCTTCGGAGGAACTGTTCAACTGTGACGATATTATCGTTGCGTGGCGTGTTGTTTGGCTCGAGTCTTGACTGTGGATCCTTATTACGCGTATTTATCACAGCACTGTTCACTAGTACTGGCAGAGAGAGGTGGGCTGTGGGCGAGATCGATATGAAAGCATCAAGTGGTTGTGCACTGGGAGGGGAAGCATTGGTGAAGGCGGAGATATCTTCGGACGACGAAGGCAAATTGAATGCAACAAGGGGTGAGTCGACACCAGGCCGTTTCCGTTTTCTTTTGATCTGCAGAATTATCTGCTATCTGGTAGAAAGAGAATGATGGATTATCTTCTCACCACAAAGTCTATGCACTGCTCATCCGTCGGCAAGTTATCTGCCAACATAAACGATTATGAAGCAGGAAGGAGGTTGAGGTTGGAGATTATGGCGGCCAGATGTCGCCGGAAGAGGTTTCAGCACAATGCAAAGAGTCAAACGTTGTAGATGTTTCTACCCGAAGTTCGACAAGATAAAATCGCGTTTCCCTCTCCATTGCAACAAATAATGCACAAAAGACAAACGATTACAAGAGAATAGTAAAATACAGGATGGGGTGTTCAAGCAAACCGAACGGCAGGCCTGGGTGTCATTCATTCGACTGTGAATGTAGTCTGCTGTGCGAGATTGGAACAGAAAAAAGATTAGCAGATCCAAGTTATCATCTTTGCGCTGCTGCCGTGGCTGTTCTGCCCCTCGTTTTAATTGTTGATCAACGTGCGGCTTCAGAACCTGCTCGCAATGCACCGCATCATTCATTACATTGATCTTCTAGCCTCGCAGGTCATGGTATATGTCTTGGGTAAATTCTGGAAGGCATCAATAGAGGACCGCTGGCTCCACTTCCGAAGCGTAGCGCAACCGTACTTACAGAATATCCATAATGAGGCTAAATGGCCAGTTTGTCAGGTCTGCCGTACGGAGTAGAAAAACAGACCGGTCTCTGGATCGCTGACTATTTGAGTCGTTACTCGTACCATTGGAACCTGGCCCTGCTTCAAGTTGGTTTGCGTGTCGAAGATCAGTATTAACCAGTACATTAGACGAAATGCTCTGATTGTCAGGGACAACTTCGAGCGTACTGAACGTTACCCAAGGGATACAAAGAAGCTTTGAGCTGACTGCTGCGCCGGGACATCGGTATCGTTGGAGGTCATCTGCCGCCATACGGAATGGTACCATCGAATGGCAGAACGATTGAGTAGTAGTACCACCTCAGGCGGCTGCCATATCCATCAGGCCATTCTAAATATCAGCAAATGTCAAACCTGACCGGTCCGATGGCCGTCCGTGCCAGTTTATAACTCGCAGTCAACAGTACAGGACTCACACATCTGCAGGACTAGCACTGTTTTTCAGGCCATTAATATCTCCGCTGCAGTGAACGACGTATGGCAATGTTAACTTCGTTAAAGCAAGAAACAATGCCTTGGGGTTTGCGATGGCGATGCTCTTATTGGTTTGTGACTTTTGGTGAGGTCGACTCTCATTACTATACAGTGTACGGGTGCTCATATATCATTATTATATGTCGCAGTCGTGGGTCTTGGTCTGTCACGGTGATAATCTCCTCGAGAGGATGTATTCATTTTCGAGCATAGGAATAATGACCGACCTTATGGTTTACTCCCTGATAATTCCTGTAATACCTTTTCAATTGCAAAAAATGGGTAACAGCGGGGTATCTGGTCTTGTGGGATGGCTACTATTTGCATATGTACGCCCTTATACCTTTGCTGTCATTCTACTTGAATGCAACTGTTTCCTTCAATCAGTCTGCAGGACTTGTTATATGTACGTGTTGATCCTATTATTGACGCATTACTGAACAATATATTCTATAAGCAACGCCACCCATTGCCTCTTTATCTGAACGATACAAGAACCGCCAGAAGCCTCTGTTGCTGGGACTGGTAGCATTAATAGGATCCCAGGTTATGCTCATGGAAGCCCCAAAGTATTGGGTAATGGCTCTAGCTCGCGTAATTCAGGGGATTGGTTCTTCTTTCGTCTGGGTCGTAGGTTTGGCGTTGTTGTGAGTAATTCTTTTACTTCTTCTACTTCTGTCACTATGGTAATTTTAGATGTGACTCGACGCCTGAGAACCTCATGGGCCGTAAGTCGCATTTTACATCGTATCACCTTTGACATTCAACAATGCTTGTACGTCAGGTCAACTAGGCATCGCAATGACCGGATTGTCTCTCGGGTTTGTGTTGCAGCCTTGCATGCCATCCATCTCTCATCTTGTCTCGCAGCGTTCTTGTTGGTCCCCCAGCTGCAGGAGCTCTTTACGACCGCTGGGGGTTTCGGGCTCCCTTCGTATTCGCAATGATCATCATATCTATTGATTTGCTTGGTCGGTTGTTGGTCATTGAACGCAAAGACGCCATACCTTGGGGAGTAGATCCGGCAGCCTGTTCGAACGCGAGTGCATCGGTAGAAGAGGGACGTTCTGAACCGACTAATGAGGTCGAAAGTACTCTACCTTCTGCCACTCGTCAGGACGTGCACAATAAGGAAAGAATAACCTCGGGAGAAAAAATATCCAGAGACCCTCCCTCATATCGCCACATACATCTCACGCCTCTAGGAGTGCTGATGAAATTACTAAGATCATCGCGGGCCGTGACTTGTATCCTCTCCACGTTGGTCTATGGGTGAGATTTTGCATCGCTCTTGGTCAACCGTCTGTTTGACCGGGTGGGTAGTATAGTGTACAGTGGTCAAGAGGCCGTGTTACCACTACACTTGCAAGCTGTGTGGGGCTTCTCGTCAGCGCAAGCTGGCCTCGCGTATATCGCTGCTGTCGTCCCGACATTCGTAGGTATGCTGCCGTCCTTGGTCCTGGTCAGCGACAACCTCTCACACCAGTACATTAGCACTGCCCCTGACCGGATGGTGGGCCGATAACAAAGGGCCAGAGTGGGCATCGACGATCTGTCTCTTCCTATCCCTGCCGTGGTGGATCGGAGTTACCGTAAACGGCTCTCTGGCCCAATTTCTAGTATTTCTCGGTTTTCAGAGTAGGCGTTCCATGACTGGAGGTTACCCGTAGTTATTTACATACGAGAAATTCTCTTGACAGGTTTTTTTACGTCGGGGAACGTTTCGCCGTTAACTTCAGAGCTTGCTTCTGTGTGCCGCTCTATCGAAGGCATTGGTTGTACGTTGTCGTACTACGAGTGATATGCAGGCGGAAAGATTTACCGGGCTGTCTAGACGCACACGTATACGGAGCTTTTAATCTCGCGTTTGGAATTGGATCGGCAGGTACTGCAAGTATTGTCAACGCGAAACAATTCAGAAGCTAATCTTTTTCATCTCAAGTCGGCCCGATTATAAGCGGACAGGTGAAATTCGAAATTCATTCATTGATACTATCACATTGACGTACTGACAAGAAATAATAAAAACAGGTATACGATCACAGCACACATGGGTGGAAGATATTCTGCCTTGTGTCGATGTCGATACTCGCGTTTAGTGGAATACTAACTTTTACTTTCACTGGCGAGAAGCCTTTCGTGACCAGGCTTTTGGCAAAGATAAGACGAGAAAGAGGTATAGATTTGAGATAGTAGGAGGCCCGACTTTCTCATTTTCATTATTATTATCATGGGGTCGTTCAAGCAATAGATTGAATGCGTCGTTTATTATGCCGAACTTCCACTATTCTACTCAATTTTGTTCTTTTTCTTGTTACAGCCGTTGAGTATGAATAACGGATGTTGGGGCGGGTGTTTCGGCTCTTTTATTTGTATGTAGAGATGATGACCCTGCATATGTACTCATCATACGACCGACGAGTTATGTCCTCAATGCCCAGAAAGACACCGCTAGTCTTGAGCTTCTTCTTTTTTCCCAAATCTAACATGCAAGCAGTGGAATTACGAAAGGTTCCGGTATATGTACATATAGCACCCTACTGGATAAGAATCATCCAGGCAAGAATAAAATAGAACAGTCTATCCCAAGTAGTCAACCTCATATAATGACTTGGCTAGTTGAACAGAAAATAACTCACAACAGAGGATACACCGCAAGTAAAATGCGTTGTTGCTCTATCTTAGTTCCGTCCAAGAAATTAACGGAAGCTAAACCAAATTTAGTGAGGTAAAACAGAGATGACGATAAAGCGAACCCCATATACACCATGCCCATGCTGCTAACGCTATCGGAGCGCGTATCCAAATTTTTCGAACAAAACACGCGATAAATGCCGCAACATCGAGCGGCGCGACACAATAACCAAGTACGCAGAGGCCCTGAAAGAAAGAACTGACGAATTACTTCAGCGGGTGAATTACGGGTGTAAAAAAAAACAGTTTACATTCTACCTCCGAGAAGCTGAAGATAATTAGTATAGCGTGAGCAGAAGCTAGAGAAACGATAGATAAATGGAGGTCACCTTTGCTTGCACAGTGACTACGAGAGAACCGAGGGAGACAATAACCACGACGCTGGTAAAGACTCCTAGCGCATCTGAAGGAGAGGCCTGTACAACAGTCAAATATCATGTCTGAATTTGAATAAAGTAATACGTA
>QGOD01002543.1:159209-200952 GCA_003313065.1 Sarcodon sp. MG97 | reverse complement strand
AATTTCAGCTGTCTGAATTTGAATAAAGTAATACGTACGTTGATGCTGAGCAAAATGCCGAGGGTCAGGCAAAGCACAAGCGGACCCCAAAGGTCCCAATCTCTAAATGAGCAAGATGAATCGGGCGGGCCATTGCGAAATAAGACCGCCTAACCGTAATACTTCTCTTCCTACACCAGACCTGGGAGGATAAAGAACTTGTACGAGTTTAGAGTATATTGAGAGGAGATCGCGAGCCTATTATAACGAGTTGAGTGCAATGTTTCCTTTCTGATACACGTCTGGACAAACTATTGTTGTCGTGATGGGCTCATCAAGTGTATCGATGCCAGAATACCTAAAGGGATGAGATTTACATAAAGAGAAAGCAGCAAGTCGAAAGCATACCGTGTCTCGACCTGCACTCCGCCAATTGTCTTCCTTGCATTTTGGCTCGAACCACCAACATTCGTGGATGACCCAATATGACCCGTCAGCGGGCTGGCTGTAGATGGAGCGGCTAATTCTTCGGGAGCACGGGATTTGCCTTTGTCTGGAGCGGGCGAGGAACGGACCGGTGGAAAGGAAGGATCAGAGAATCCCGGGATAGAAGTTTCGTCAAGGTCGTCGTCGTCGTCGTCTGAAAACACAATAATAGGGATGTATTTTGGAAAAAGACAATTTTGCAGAACCAACCTGCCTGAATGAATTGTGAGGTTGCACTTGAGGGTGGATCCATGGGGAAATATATCTAGGCACGTTTAAGGTCCCTAGGAAGAATATACTAAGGCTATATAGACTTGAGATTGTTATAGCAGGAACGCAATCCCGGATAAGGAAATAGTTTCTCACAGCCAGTCCGATCGAGCACTGACGCGTCCTTTCAGTGTATCTTCTCTCGTACAACTACTTCGCTCGAATCTTATCCAAGTTATGGTGAGCAATCTTCGGGGAATTCCTGGCTATAATTACTATCATAACTGCGTAGGGTCAAGCTCCATCCGGAATGCCTCCCGGTGGTGGGGGGAAGAAAGACCAGAAAGACGGTCAAGCCGCAAAGAAGAAATGGGAACCTCCTCTACCTACTCGTGTCGGCAAGAAGAAGAAACGCGGTCCAGATGCTGCTTCTAAACTTCCTGCTGTGTTCCCGACTACTCGGTGCAGACTCAGACTTCTCAAGCAGGAGCGAATAAAGGATTACATGCTAATGGAAGAGGTGTTCATTCAAAATCAAGAGAGACTGAAACCTGAAGCTACACGAGAAGAGAAGAATGAAGAAGACAGGACTAAGGTCGATGATCTTCGTGGGAGTCCTATGGCTGTTGGAACACTGGAGGAAATCATCGACGACGACCATGCAATAATCAGTACCGCTTCGGGTCCGGAATTCTACGTTTCTATTATGAGTTTTGTCGACAAAGACCGGTTAGAACCTAGTTGTCAGGTTTTGCTTCACCACAAGACGCAGGCAGTGGTTGGTGTATTGCAAGACGATGCTGATCCAATGGTCAGTGTTATGAAACTTGACAAAGCTCCTACGGAGAGTTATGCGGATGTAGGTGGCCTCGAACAACAAATACAGGAGATCAAGGTGAGCCTTGCCAACAGTCATGACGGCGTTTCGGGCAACTCATTCCTGTTCAGGAATCCGTTGAATTGCCTTTGACGCATCCTGAATTGTATGAGGAAATGGGTATCAAGCCACCAAAGGGTGTGATCTTGTACGGTGTTCCTGGCACAGGAAAGACACTACTGGCCAAAGCAGTAGCAAATCAAACCTCAGCCACCTTCTTGCGCGTCGTAGGGTCTGAATTGATTCAGAAATACCTTGGCGATGGTCCCAAACTTGTCCGCGAACTGTTCCGCGTTGCTGAAGAGCATGCACCTAGTATCGTTTTTATAGACGAAATCGACGCTATTGGTACCAAACGGTGAGGATTTATATAGCTTAGATTAATTGTGTTATCTAACTTTTCGCAGGTACGATTCAACGTCTGGTGGTGAACGAGAAATTCAACGGACCATGTTGGAGTTACTCAATCAGTTAGACGGCTTTGATACCCGAGGCGATGTCAAGGTTATAATGGCTACCAACAGGATTGAGTCTCTAGACCCGGCCCTCATTCGACCCGGCCGTATCGACCGAAAGATAGAATTCCCACTACCAGATGTAAAGACAAAGCGGCATATTTTCCGGTTGGTTTTTCTGAGAATTATCACGTGAAGTGTAAGTTCACGAATCTTTTAGGTTACACACGTCTCGCATGAACTTGTCAGAAGATGTAGATCTGGAGGAATTCATTATGACAAAAGACGACCTTTCAGGTGCTGACATCAAGGCCGTTTGTACAGAAGCGGGCTTGTTAGCTCTTCGCGAAAGACGAATGAGGGTGACAAAGGTAGACTTTACCACGGCACGAGAGAAGGTATGCTTCTGCTATTATTGCTTGTATCGAGGTACTAATTGCTATTTCAGGTTCTTTATAGGAAGAACGAGGGAGTTCCAGAGGGATTATACCTATGATACTACGATTGTTAATGCATAGTTTTTTTATTACGAGATGAAATAGCTCCGTCCGTGTTTGTCGATGTAGGATCAATCATTGCCCCATACAACACATGTGATTATTTGAGATCCGGCGACTAGGAACCGGCGGCGTCTAGTCACCATACTAAAGCCCAAATTCTGCACCCACTACTCGTTGTGCTCTTCGACCTACAACTATCATGGGAAGTCCTACGACGAGGCCCGATCCAGATGCCAATACCGAGTCGCTTACTGTAATTGATAATAGGACTGGAAAGGTGTACAAAGTACCGTAAGTTAACGATTTTGTGTATACATCGAAAACCCCAGGATTTGATGCGTAGTCCCCTGTGTTAGTATCCTGAACAACACCGTATCTGCTACCTCTTTTAAGGCCGTGAGCGCTATCAAGGGGCCTGGGGAACGAGATGAAAACGAAACGGAGAGAGGATTAAGAGTAGCCGACAAGGGTTTCCTTAACACTGCCGTCATCCAGAGTGAAATCACGTATATTGATGGCGACGCTGGCAGTACGTATATACTATTCGTTTGCATGTGGCAATTGGAATAACCCCGTCGATAAAGTACTTCGTTACAGGTAAATATGCTGCTCTTCTCATCACTGCGTAGCAAATTGGGAAGGGGTTTGTAGAGGATATCCCATTGAGCAATTGGCTGTCAAGTCTACTCACCTTGAGACCGCCTATCTCCTAATTTATGGCGTATTACCAACGGCGGAACAATTTAATATTTTTCGAAGAGAGATTATGCACCATAGTGTTGTGCATGCTGATGCTGAGGGCTTCTTCCGCTCGTTCCGGTACGTTTCCATTTTGTGAACAAACCGATTGTGGTTTCTTATATTTAACCTGGCTTTACAGATATGATGCGCACCCAATGGCTATTCTGACTAGTGCATTCGCGTATCTAGGATCTTACTATAGCGAGGCGAACCCCTCCTTGAGAGGTAATAAACCCCGACACCTCGTTGTTTCTTTCTATTGAAGTTAGGCAAGGTCAAAGATTATATACGAAAGGCGATGCAGAGTCGTTGGCGTTAATCGACAGACAAATTTATAGGCTGATCGGGAAAGCAACTACTTTGGCTGCGTGAGCTTATTCGAGTCTTTTTTTTGGTTTGGTGAACAAACCTGAGTAATCTTGAACAGCATGGCTTACAGAGTCCGTCAAGGTAGAGAGTTTGTTACTCCTCCTTCACATCTTAGCTATACAGGATCGTGCGTCAAGGTTTTGATTTTTGGGAGTTTGTACCTTGCTGAAGTCAGTTGTTCTCTAGATTCTTGTACATGATGGATCATATGAAAGAAGAGGAATACGTTCCCAATCCAGTCCTTGAGAACGCTCTTGATGTTCTTTTCTTGTTGCATGCTGATCACGAACTGAACGCATCTTGTACGACTGTGCTGCAAACTGCAAGCTCACTTGTAGATCCTTATTCCGCTATTGCGTGAGTAGTTGTTCAATTTGAATCGGCCAGGCACTAATACGGATCCCGGTAGTGCTGGTTGTGCCTCCCTTTAGTAAGTACTGAGATGATTCGACTGGTCTTAACGAAATATATCCCATGTACAGTGGGCCTTTACATGGGGGCGCGAATGAAGCCGTTATTCGCATGCTCATCTCTATTGGCAGGTCCGTTTCTATGTGCCACAGATTTGAGCGATTCGATGATGTCATATTTCAGCCCAGCTAATGTACCCGCATTTATCGAATCTGTCAAAAAGCGAGAAAAGACCCTTTCCGGCTTCGGACACAGGTATGTTATCCATCACGAAAATTTTTTAAAAACATGCTGAATTTTTTCAGGGTGTACAAAACCGTGAGCCCCGTGTTATTATTGATATTTCCGAGTAGTTTCACACGAAGTTTTCACCAGTCAGACCCTAGATCCTTTATTGTCCGAAGAACTGCCGACGAAGTTTTCAAAGTGTGAGGAAATGGCAAACATGCGCGCTTCGAAATGCTGACTTGGAGTATAGAACCGGTAGGGATGAATTGTTAGACACCGCAATGGCTTTACACGATGCAGCCATGAAAGACGAATACTTTCTCAAACGGAAGTTAGCGCCAAATGTAGATTTCTGGCGAGTCATTTTCTTCGTCTTCTCCACAACATCTATAAGTAATACTACCTTTGTTTGCAGGAGGTACGGGAACAATGGCCATGAAGTAAACACGTGCTGATTTTTCTTCTCGTAAAGTGGCCTCATTTATAGGGCGATGGGTGAGCGTCTGCGATTTATTTCTTCTCTCACTTGAATTGATCGGAACCCACCAGGTTTCCCTCTGGATTTCTTCCCAGTTTTGTTTGCGGTTCCCAGGGTTGTGGGATGGCTTGCGCATTGGCGACAGGTGAGGACAACGCGTGTGGTTTGGAAAACACGACTAAACATCGTGTAGATGATGTTGCAAGAGGGCGGTGTCAAGATATGGCGGCCCAGACAAGTAAGTGGTGAGCGGCGCTGCGTATACTTTCCTCATGTTTTTGTTTCAGATATATGTTGGCTCTGGTAAACGTGATTACATCGCTGTTGATAAAAGGACAACCGCACGGTCGGCCAAATCGCTTGCATCAAATGTCGAACACTCCGGGTGAGTTGTTCTTTCTTACACTGCTATTGGTTAATAATCGCTTTTGTCAAGGATTACAAAGAGAACGATGCTGGCAACCTTCAAGGGCAAACTTTAGGGTATGTAATATTGTAGGGTAGCTATGGCCTGACGGGACCGAGCGAAATGAGATGGTGCTGCCGGGATGCCGTGTGTCATTGCTTGCCAAAACGGGACTGAGTTTGAAATTGATCAAAGAACACATTGTTTGTAGTTACACGTTTTGGGAAAGACGTCGTTCCTTCTTTCCGTCCCCCACTCTTTTGAAAGCCTTTAAAAGCTTCTCCAGCGCATACACGACTCTCATAGTCATGTTTACCACTCTCATTAAATCGACTCTCCTTTTCGCTCTCGCTATCAGCGGTGCGCAAGCCGCCTTCTCGATTGAGACTCCAGAACTCGTCCAAGTACGCTTGTCTTAGGACTCCTTGCTTTATAAATCACGGACTAATTATGTGTCGTTATGACAGTGCCAGGACGCTCACGTCGTCTGGCAGGATGGGTCTGCTGCTCCATACAATTTGGTGGTAGTCCCTGCTGATAAGCCCTGCGACGAGATACTGTGTGTAACCTCCCGTCAATGATTCATCCCGTTGTAGAACAAGAAGTCTTTTTCGTAGCGTCGACCTCGGTGATCATCAATTTTCTTCCATGACATGGAAAGTTGCCCTTCCTCAAGGCACCAAGGTCATGTTCTCTTTGGAGGACAAGACTGGGGAAGAGGCTTGGTCTGGCGTTGTATGTACCATCGACCTGTATTCTGAAGGCAATCGTGTGTTCTGACCGGTTTTGTTTGCATAGATGACTGTCAAAGATAGTCAGGATACCTCTTGCCTTCCCAATCACTCATCGTCCTCGCCATCCAGCCCGAGTCCACATGAACCTAGTTCCACGTAAGTTCATTCCTCATTCCTCATTCGTACTCAATCTCATCCCATCAACTTGTGTAGATTGGTTGTGAACCCTTCTAATGCTCAGTCGCCGTCTCCTTCGCCTAGTGCTGTCGTAGTTGGTGCTGCCAATGCCGGTAATACCCCTATCAACGCTTCTGGTGCTTCCTCTATGCACCACTTCAGCGGTGCTGCATTTGCTATCACCGCCTTTGCTGTGATTGCAGCAATCGCCTTGTGAACAGATCACATCTTAATATATACCCTTATTTCTTGTACGTCTTTACGTTTTTACCTTGGAGGTTTTTTAGTCGCCCTGTTAGGTACAGGTAGTGGATTGGTCATGTGTTCACCTCGGATTTACGAGCTGGTTATGTGTAAATTACAGTTAAGCTGGATGTACTGTCTGGTTCTATAACTTTATGTTTATTTTTGGTAAATGTGGTCGGGTTTTCATTTTTATACACTCATGTCTGATCCTTCATGGCATACAATGTGAGATTGATCAGCACGACAACTCTCTTTTGCGTTCCTGTCCTGAACAGAATATCAAGTACAGTGTCTATTCCATGTCTATCAGAGGAGCACGCAAAGATTGTCAAGCAAGTGATTGAGGTGGATAGAGAGCTGCAACCGCATGCGGTCAAACGAGTTCTACAAGTCCAAGACAACATAGTCGTAGCGTCTGTACCCCATCTCCCTCTCCCTACCCTGTCTCAGAACGTATAGGAACTGATTTTTGGGGAACAGGACGATATCGACGTTGACGATCCGTTTGGCTCGGTTATCGCTCAACGCGCTCTTGGAAAACGTCGACCTCATAGTGCGAACACTTCAAGAGTTTGAGCCAGACAAGGAGCTTTGCTCGGCTTGAAGCATCGTCGAATTTCGCCCACCAGCTTAAGATGCAAACATATAACAGATGGGTACAAACACGAAGGGGTTTGGGGGCGTTACAGGTTTTTTGCGGCGTAACTAACATACATAGGTGTTGGATCGATTACTACTTATCTGTGATGGATCGATGCACTGCTTATTGTCTTTTGAGAGATGCACAAGGAGAAAAAAAAGCACTTGGTGCACTCCGCTTCTTTCACTGGCAAAATGAATCTTCTCACGAACTTTCGCCATTACCTTCCGCCTCCGCCTCTGCCTTGGCCTTCTTCTTCTTACTCTTCTTGTCTTCTCTTAATTTCTTCGTTAACAGTTCTTTGAGCTCCTCGTCCTCTAGCTCTTTCTCAGTTTTGACTAGTTCAGGTTTGTACCAGGCAGGTGGGTGAGTGATTAAGGAGGGACCACCGGGAAGAAGAGCGATCGTGAAATGGAAGGCTGCAACAAAAGTGTTTGCAGGGGTGTATCTAAGCAAGATATAGCAGAGTCAGTACTCGGGGTTCCATTCTTGATTCCAAGAAAAAAAGAAGACGCACATTACTTCGTAGGGCTTGACCAATCCGTGCTGTACGGCTTCTTGCAAGCCCAATCGAGCCTTCTTCTCGTCTTCCAACACCCGAACATTAAAGGGAAACGCGCCAGACTTCTTTTGTACCTCAGAGAAGACTGCACGCGACGTCTTCATCTTGAGCTGATACGTGACCGTAGACTCTTTTTGGTAGATTGTAGTCCGTGATTCCTCCATACGTGCCTAAGTGCGCGCCAAAGCGTTTTCTTGTGAGTGGGCAAGCTATAGTAGGAGCGTTGGGGTACAACAACATGCCTTTCCGTCATCACTGGTAGTGATCAGTATATCAATCCCGTAAACTTCTCCCTCTGCAAACGTTACGGTCTCGAACTCGCGTCTCTGAGACTCTGCGGGGTTCAAAATGATCCTTTTCTTGCCGTCGATGAGATTCTGGTCCTGCTGGCACGACAGCATGCCTAACGCAAACCAAAGTCAGCGTCAGGAGGGTTGGGGGCTCGTGCCCGAGAAGTGCGTGTCCGGAGCGACTCGCCTTCGACCGCTTTACAATCCCAAGCAGCAGCGACCCTATTGACGGCATCTGTAATTGCCCAGTTCTTGTTCCCGACTTTGACGAGCCGCATCACGACTTCTGCAGCAGTCCATGCAGCTTTCAGGGCATCTGCGCGTCTTCCGGTCACTGGGTTCGACTCCGTTGCGCCTACCACTAGCGTTTCCGCAGAGATCGCCGCAAAGCCATCGATATGGGCGCCTAGATGTATCTTGACAACATCGTCCTTTGCTAGTGTAAGCGAAGACAAGGGATCGGACCTGGAGAAAGTTTATAAAGGAAAAGAGGAGCAGAACAACAGAAGATTGTTCCCTTGAGAGATCAGAGATGGGGCACGTGAGATCTAAGAAAGAGTGGGATGTGGACGTACGCCAGAGGAGAGAAATGTGCGACACAGTTGTTTACGCTGATACATGTAGGGAACGCCAACCCTATTTGATATCAACCGAAACAAAAAAAAAAACTTGCATCAGCGACCAACAGGGACATTAAACGCGCCTAGCGATAGGCTAGTCCAAGGTGGAAAAAGAAAAGGACAGACCTTTACTAACTTTTACACCCTTTACAGACTTATTGTACACAGCACCTGTTCCTTGCTCGACGAGTTTGTCTCCTTCGAGACAAATATTGATGATTTTTGCTCCTTCAACACACAACTGGAGCAGCTGCTTGATAGCCTGGTTCGCGATGTCTGCAGCAGTCTATATATACACATAAATGAGAACGACCGGTGCTTGTTGAATTTCTGGATTTTTTTTTCTTCAGACGATCGGTAGGCAACAAACCTTGTATTTTGTGAGATCAGCTTCTGCAGTGGATGCACGAGGTTGTTCAACAGGTTTAGTAGGTTCGGCCATGATACACGATGGGAAGAGAGGATAGGTACAACAGGAAAAGTTTGGTACAAGATCAAGATCTGAAGTTGCGCCTGCTATGTCCAAGAATGATGATCGCAAAAGCGATCCGAACGAAATCCTACTACTCTTAGTACAACCGACTTGACTTAAAATTGCAAAGCACTAAGTGATAGATGGGTACATAAGGGACTGCCTATTGGCAGCAGTCTATGGTTGATACAAACTTATGCTACAGTCAACATATACTGTATCCACCGGGCGTTTGTACTAACCGGCTGGCCTTAATTTTAATCATGCTTTCTTTTCCAAGCAAGGAAGCATCGCAGCGACCGACAAATATCAGCGTCTGAGGGATCAAACATATCGTCCACCTCTTCAGAATATATAATCCCACACTTATTCCTCCAAGGTTGCGATGGCGGATCGTCAGCGGGAGGGCGGGCCCACGACAAACTGGACGATAACACGTTACGCATACCTATACGATCTGTCATATCACTGCAAAAGTTTCGTAAGATTTTATGACGTTGGAAAAGACCAAAATCTTTCACGTACTTGGTCCAGTTCGACCAGTGAAACTCAAATTCATCACGAGCGGTGTTTGTGTTACGGCCGCGAACCTGGGAAACAGTAGGACAGCTGCCATATAGCGCCTCATATTCTGCCCATATAGGTTCCTTACAAGCCATGATTGTATACACCTTTCGAGCCAGCTGTAACGGCCTAGTGGAACTGGGTAAAGGAGCTGAAGGATGAGCTTTTGGAGCATCTTTGGAGATGAACGGATACTGTATGTTGTATAATATGCCGGAATCGTGCTTGCATGGGATATGATCTTCGGAATCCCTGTGGACTATACCTGAGTTCGGGGGCAACCGGATTTGTATCAGAGGTTGTGGTTGCACGGTGTCAAACATTGACGACAAATAGAACGGTAGGATGGAGACGAGTTGGGGTGCGAGAAATCTGTTGTGGAGCATCTCTTTCCAGGAAGCTAGTAATCGTCGGTGATCACGAGGATTGACAGCGTATTCAGCACTGTGTCGAGATCCTGGAAAATTTAGAGATTCCGAATCTTGACTGTCGGCTTTTTCGATGAGTAGATTGTCACCAACCGATGCTGTAGGTGATGAAATATCCAAAGAATAATCGGATTTATTATTGATCAAGGTGAGTCTTGAGTTATTTGCTGATTTTTGCGATGGCAAAGATAGAGAAGTGCTTGAGCTCGGTATTCGAGGAAAATGTCCGCAGGGAAAGATCAAGTCTTCCTCCATTAACTATCGAGTTTGTTCAGTATCTTGAAGGTTTTATGGAACGCTCACTTGCCTCTAAAAGTCCCCCGGGTTTTAGGATACGCGCAACGTCCTATTGAAGTGGACCTTGTAAGAATTCCCACCTGGAACGGTATCAATACATACTGCGAGAAGATGTGGCCACTGAAACGAGAAAAAACGAGTTTCAATAAAGAAAACCCGCAAACTAAATGAAAATACTCACTTTGTCTTCTGACACGCCGAGGCCTATCAGGCGTATACGGACAAAGTCAAAATATTCTGCAGGAAAAGGAAGCTCCTCCAAGCTAAATTTTCGAGTGAATCGGGCAAGTAGTGCTAAGAAAAGTGTATGTAACGCACAAATTTCCATGCACCCACTGTATTCTTGCAGCTAGATCAACCATTCCACACCGAAATAGATCGCTGAGTAATATCATCACAAATTTTTAGCATACCACTCGTTTAGAAAGTGTATTACTAACGGTTGGATATTTTTAAGATCGAAGCCGACAAAGGCGCTGTCCTGTATGATTGGCTTAATATTGAAGAGAATTTGAGAGAAGTGAACGCACCTTCCACTGTTTCGCAGCGTCGATCACCCATAGGCCGGTTCCACAACCAAGATCAAGAACTCTCTCTGGTGGAGCAGGGAAGTCATGAACGGTCAGACGACCATATAAGCGTAAAGAGACGAAATGATCCCAATTATCGCTGCGTATTATGAGACGTGTGAGAGATTACGAGTAAGCGGACAAAGGAGGACATACAAGTCTTGTAGCTGCCGTGTATACTCAAGAGGATAGACGACCTTTGCAGGCTTCCGCCTAGTGAGATCTTGCTGCATGGTTAATGAATCATCCTCGATGATTCTGTCTGGCATGAGGAGAAGGTATGGAAAGAGAAGATAGCCCCCAGAAGGATGGCAAAGGACCGCTGTAGGTGAGAGAGGAGAGGGAGGTGAAGGAGGGGGAGGAAGGGAGGTGCTCGTTTGTGGGGTGTCGGGTACTCATGTTACTATTTGTATATTGATGGACGGAAGGTTCTGTACTCTGTTTAGTTATTCACCTTAGTGCGGTGTTCTGCTTAAGGAACAGCTGGTGTCGCATATCCCACGTGGCCACAATAACCATTCGAACAAACTCATCCTTATTCTCACCTTCCCCTGGCCAGCATGACCTTCGCCGTCTCTCGCCGTCTCTTACCTATCTTGCGACCCCACCGTCTCGCCCGTGCATACGCTACCCCCGCAGCACTCAGTGAACAGGAGGGAGCAGATCCCCAGATCGCTGACTATCCCCGTCTCCCATGGGTCTCCCGGCAACGACTCCCAGCCAGAGGCTGGTCGGATCCTCAAATGAGACGCAATTTCGGAGACACAGTATGTTTCCAAGAGTTCCCTCCCTCGCGGTAACTCGGATAAAATCCTAACCAGAAGCTCTCAGTACCACGAACAGGAGGATGTATTAGGAATGTGGGGTCCTGATGCCCCTCCTCTCCCTCCAAAAACTGCGCTTCGTTGGTTTTCGATAGCTGTCACTGGTTTCGTATCATTTGGAGTTATCACCAAATTTTTTTTTATTCCCAATAGACCCGCAGTCGCACGCGATTATCCCTTCTCTGGTTTAATCACCGAATTAGGTGGATTGGAGGAGAACAAGGTGTGTCTATAATTTGTCTCGCATGCCCTTTGCTATAAGATAATCAAAACTTTCCTATTCTTTCCTACTCAGGCACGTCTGAACAGTGATGAGGATTTAGATTGAATTTCTTAATATCTCAGATCTACCTTGGAATCAGCCAATTTATTGTTTCTTATCCGGAAGTAGTCTCCATTCCAACCCTGAATTTCGCAGCACAAGGATATGAAGTTTTGCCATTGTTCCAGAAGTTGTGTGGTTTCAGATCCACTACGGACCTCAACATCTTCACGGATCAAAGTCAACCGGCCTCCGAAACCCAGAAATAAAATTTGCACACAAGCGAACGTGATGTCAACTTCTTACTTTAATCGACTTCTTCTGAAGCGGCGCCACTAGTCTCAGTGTGTAATAATGTGCATCAACTTGAGAGCGTGAAACGTAAACCAGTATTACTATATTACCCTGATGGAAAATCTGCTGCAATAGTTACCTCTGAAAACCTCTGACCAATCGTCAAGTTTGCCTTTGACCTATTTATGACTATGGAAACAAAACCAGCCATACTTACGACTGTGCTATATCTACCACGTACTGAAACACCGTGGGAAATATCATTGGTGTGCTTTGCATCGCCTTGAACCCCAGTTTGAAAATGTTTGTCGTCTCAAGTCTGATACTCCGGATTTCCACCATATTGATCATCTATGGTAGATGGTAGAGTGAACGGAAGAGCTCAACACCATGAGGACAAATCAGTTGTACTCATGTTTGCATTTTGTCTGAAGATGCTCCGTTAGAATCGAGTCTTTCGCTTATGACCCAGTCTTAGATTCTCAGCATATCATGGAAGGATGGAAAGGTTTGTGAATTCAGCGGATAATCTACCGGGTTAAATTTCTGGAAGTAGTAGCCAGGAAATAAATCATCCAATGACAATAATAACTCGAAATTACTGATCAGTTACAATCACAACGTTAAGTTATTCGCTTGCTGTCAACTTACCGCCCGCAACTAAATTATGTTCTACCGTGTTTTTGGACCTATCAATGAGCTAAACTTCAGGTTCTTCGCTTAGTCGCGGTGCCTTGTGCAATGGTCTGGGTCTAGGCCGCGGGCGGAGCTGAGCAGCTAACGCTACAGTGGCAGGTGAAGATGCTTCATCCAGTGTGAGACCACCACTAGAACTTCCTTCGCTATCAGCCTCCACCGCTGTTCTCTTTTTTGCTGTTTTTCCGCCTTGTCCCCGTCCACGCCCCCTTGTACCCGCGGGAGCGCTCCTCGAAGACGCCGCTTTCGCCAAAGATGGATGCTTCCTTGCCTTCCTCGACTTTTTGGTAGGCGGACCCTCGTTCACCTCGTCCTGGTCGTCTTTTTCATCGAGCGAAGCTGTCGACCTGCTGGATCCCGTCTTCCGCCGTTTCTGTTCATCCCTGTAATCCGTAACGACTTGTTGTAATCGCTTGCTAGCATATGCTTGACGTTTCCTTGGAGCATATGACCGACCACCACCCTCTACGGCATTGAGGTTGAAGAACTCATCCAAATTGCCTTGCTTATTCAAAGCTGCGGCCTGAAATACCAAAATGTTATATCAGCTGTCCCCGTACATTTCCAAAATCATGAGATGCTGACCTGTCTACGCTTACCGACACGCTGTATGATAGGTAACAGAAGATCATCAACTTTTTGCTGATCCCATCCTAACTCCTCCCGCAATAACCTAACGGTGTATGTTATTAATATAAGCAGCCATATGATGAATAAGATGAATTACCCTCTCAAACCGTCAAGGTCGGGAAGCCCCCATTTGAAAGGTTCTTCTGATTCATCCACAGTTGGGTGGTAATAAGCGTCTCTCTATGAATCTGGTAAGCGATTATATAAGTAACAGGGTAAAGTAATTTTACGACGGCAGGGTTTGGCCATTCTGTAGGAATATAAAGATCCTTGAACTTTTTTTTCTGACAAGTTGGTGAGATGTGATCGGCATCAATAAAGGCAATAATACTTACGAATCGTTTCCTAAACTTGGACTTGTTGTCATCTGGTCTATCCTTCCCTGATTGCACTTTGGTCCACCAATCCTTGAACTTGTGCAGTCCATCGTTCCCAGGAAACTCCTTCATCAATTCCATAGCTACAACAGGCCCCACACCATGCAATCCGTCGACATAGTCGCTTCCCAGAAGATACGCAAGCCGAATGAGCGCGTCCCTATCTAAACCAAGTTCTCTAGTCAGATCGGAAGCAAGGAAGCATTCCACAGTCTTTGATTGATTAAACATATGCTTGAACACCCTAAGACCACCGAACAGGAAGACGTCTGAATCATCCGTTATTATCCCCTCCACAAGGCCCAGGGAAACGAGTTCTGCGCATTGTGCTTCTGCTTCCATTGGAGCTGTCATGTACGGGATGCCGAACAATCGTAACATAACCTTTACAAATCGAACATCATTAGAAGAGAATTCGGGCAATCAAGATAAGATTACCATAATCTGTGAGATCATCTGCTGGGTTATATCATCCGAATCTCTCATGGCGGCCTTTTGTTGGTGTTTGAGCTCCTTGATCTCCTCGTCAATTTCCTTCCTTACATCGTCCAAGTCGCGGCCTTTCATCTGGGACATGAATCGGACGAATTCACCTTGTTCAGCGTTTGGATCCATCTCATGGGCTGCATCCCAATTATCGTCTTCGCGTGCAGGCGGTTTAAAAGTGGCGGTGGAAGTTGTTGTAAGGTGGGGACGAGGGGAAGGCGAACGAGACCAGTCTGTCAACGGTTCATCGTTGGATTCTTCAGAGTCATGAATGGTAGAGGGGCCCGCGATCGGACTTGGAATAGAAAGTGTCACTGGGATAGCACTATGTTTTCCTATATTATTCTTCGCGGAGGTGGGCAACTTGCGTGAACCTGAGTCTTCGGGTTCGGCAGTTGAGGACGAACGCTGCTGGGCAATGGAGTCCAAAACACTAGGGGTCACGATAATCTCCTCCATATCTTCATCAGAGTGGATAGATTCGTTGTCATCACCAAACAGTAAGATTGACTCATCAGGTATAGTTACTTCAAAGGGGAGACTGCCCAAGCTGAGGTCTGAATTGGCAGTTGCTGGAGTTTCATTTTCGTCAATGGTGCCCTCCAGAGCTTGGGGCACTGTCGCGATTTTAGCTATCTTGGTAGGTACTACGAACGAAGCAAGACCTGTGGTGGTGCTTGCGACCTCGGGAGTGAGCATCTTTCCGGTTTGAGTGGAAAGACCAATAGGAACCTCTTCCAGATCTTCATCAAACGTAGGCTCATTCTGGGATGAACGCGAAGGCCGTTGTTGACTAGAAAGCAATAGTGCAGGTCTACCAAATCCAGTAGCTTCCGAAGTTCCACGAGGAAACGATTGTACTATTGAGGCCGACGGCCCTGCACCTGCAATGGATAACGCTGTCGCTAATCTTCCAGGAGCAGCATATACTTCGTCCTCATCAACACTGTTAGGGAGTGGTAATGAAGAAGAACCACGTCGTGTGGGAGTTGCAGTACCGACCTCCTGGCGAGATGCAGTCAGTGCTTGCTGCAAGTCACTAGCTTCTTGTTGTTCGCGAGACTGTATCGCCAAGAACACTGCCGGATCTTCCTCTTCATCGTGTTCGTCGAGGATTGGCTTCTGCTGCAGTTCATCATCTTCATCCAAATCAAATAAAGGTGATGATTTGTCTTTCTTCTTCGGAAGCGGTTTGAAGGGGCCTTTAGGCCTTCTTGACAATGCGGACAGTGCCATCTCACGCCGGAATTCTCGTAGATGAGGGTCCATAGATGTAGTAGAAGGACTTGAGAGAAAGAGTGAGATTTCAACACCATGGTATGAGTCGAGTCTAGACATACACGGATACTTCCTCCATATCCTCGTCGCTGTCCTCAGAGAAGACTCGGGTCTCTTTGTAGTCTGGATCAATGACAATAGGCCTCGCTTGTGTGCCTTCATCCCGCATACCCAAAATCCAGCCACCTTGTTTGCCTTCATTTTTGACGAGGACATATTCCCGATTTCGTTCGCTGGCGATCCGGATTGGTATCTCCACATGTGCTTTACCAATACTATCCGTGGTGATCAACAGTTGCTGAGTTAGAGAGTTCCTTTGCTTGAGGTTTTTGATCTGCTCTTTGGAAAAATCCAGTGGTGTAGGAGCATTTTTAAGCATGTTCTGTAACCGTTTGTAAGATGTTTGCCGGGATTTGAGGCGAAGATCGCCAACGATTTCATACTGGATCTCTGTAGGAAGTTCACGGAATTCTGGAGCAAAAACATCCAAGTCTTCTGGATGCATTTCGTTAATAAATTCTCGCATCTCTTCTTCTGTTGCCAAGCGAGGGTCTGGAGCCGCCGAACGAGTAGCCTTAGCTACCGCTTGCTCAAAATCGATGTCTGGGAGGTGGTACGGATCATGATCATGGAAGCGCGGTTTCTTCTTGGAAGAAGAGGATCCAGGCGCTTTATCCGCTGAAGCAGCAGGTTTTGCGGGAGTTTTTGGCACTGCGTCGTCTAAATCTTCTAGATACACAGCTTCTTCGTCAATGACTACGCGTCCCTGAGGAGTTTTCCCTTTGTTCTTAGATTTCTGCGGGACAGAACCTCTGGCCAAGTATAATCAGACAAGTGAGAACATCTGCGAGGTACGCATGGACGTACTGCTGGAAGTGCTCCACAGCTTCGCGCCTCATCTGTGCGGCTAGCAAACGTTCAGCTACCTTAGCATGAGTTGTTGCTGCACCAATCTTCCTTCGTTTTCTCTCATTCTGGTTCGAGGAAGTTTGGTATGCGAGCTATCAATCCAGTAAATTCCCGGCTCACTATTGTGGAACGTTTCAGAGTTGGAGCGCCGCCATCGAAGATGAAGACCGGTTTAATGCCATAGAACAAGAGTTTACAAATTCTGCGCAAGAAACCTAAGACATGAGCGTTAACGAACAGTTTCCCGTCATTGTCGCGCATGGTCGCTTGAAATTGGTAGATCCAGATGCTCGAATCAATGGCAAGAATCTTGCCTTCCATCGTTTCTACCCTGACTAGGAATTGATAACTTGTCGTTGATCATGTGTTATTTTTACGCACTGGACAGGTCTACCGACGGGGGTGAGCAACTTCCATAGTGCCTTGACACCCATGAAAAAAGATCAACGGAGATATGCCGGCGAAGGACAAGTTCAGGGAGGAGACAAGGATGAGCACATGGCTCGGAAGTCGCGCGAGCATGTGGATCTGATCACCAGAGCCAAATCCAAGTCGAGATTGTTTGGCTGTATCTCTACCCCACACAGCAAGTGATACAAGGTCATGACATCTACTCATTGGGATTCCCGGAACCGTGGCTTTATCCCTCCGTCCCAGCTGCGACAACTCAACCAATCTGCGTTGCCTCCTCACGATTATACCCAACAACAACACCCAGAGCAACACCAGCTAACCCCGGCCAGACCTTCTTCTATGGCAACTTCCTCTCCTCTCCGACCAGCGCCAACACCGACTGCTTCGACGTCCAATCACAGTCGTTCATCTTCTCTTTTTTCTTTTCGCTCAAAGCCTTCACTTTTATCATCCCAGTCCTCCACAGCTACATCCTCGAACAAACTTACCCGGCAGCAGCAGCCCAATCCACAACAGAGTCCTTTGGTAAAACAACAGCCAACCCTTCCACAATTAGATCCGACATCACCTTTAGACCCAGACGGCCCGACTCCTCGGCCACAATGGCAACAACCTCAACAACCCCCACCTCAACAATCTCAGTCTCAGCCGCAGATCAGGCGTCGGTCTTTCTCCGCGTCCGATTCCCCACCTTTACATCCGGAAATACGCTCTATCGTCTCTCTAACAATAGCTCACACACAGAAGATTTACTATTCTGGTCCACTTGTTCGCAAGTTTGAGAGACAATCCGACGGTCAGAGTCCTGCAAGCGATTCTGGGTGGAGAAACGTCTGGGTACAACTTTATGGCACGACGCTAAGTATATGGGATATGAAGGAAGTCAAGGAGGCTAGTGAACAAGGCAAGGAGGTACCTCCCTCCTACATCAATATCACAGAGGCTGTAAGTTTTCGACTGATGTGATATAATATACATTGCATTTGACATTGGTCTTTGTAGTTCATCCAAGTTTTAGGAAATATTACACAACCTGCTACCGCGAATGCTTCCGCTCAGGAGTATTCAAATGTTATCACCCTTAATACTGCTGGATCCAATTTAATTCTATTCTCTTGCCCGACTACTGCCGATATGACTTCCTGGGCTGCAGCACTCCGGTTATCCAGTTGGGAGAAATCCCGGCTTGAGGAGATCTACACTGCACACCTCATCCGGATTACTCTCAATGACGGTCGGAATACCCCAACACCTCTTATTCATGGGAGTATGGAAGGCTGGGTTCGTATTCGCGTCGCAGGTCAGACGGATTGGAAACGGCTGTGGATGGTATTGTCAAGTGGATCGTCCCGCTCTCAATTGTCCAGCAATCAGGCTTCCTCTCCTTCGAGAGACGGAAGCACTATTATCCAACCATCCTCTTCCCGAAAGAAAAGAGTGTCTAGTCTTTTCTCCCGTGATCGTAGCCTTGATAGACCTGCAAAATCGACGATGACCTTGTTCGCATCGCCGAAATCCAAGGACAAAAAATTTCCCCTGCTCTCTTTTGAGGCTGTTACCCAAGCATTTGCCGTATACCCGGAGCGCCCAAAGCTCATCAGCAGTAGTACGTTGATTAAGCTTGAAGGAACCTATGGCCAGCAAGATTTGGCGGGATCAATGAGATCTAAGCAAGGATGGATGTTGTTCATGCCCGATCTTGAAGGAGCGCGGAATCCAGGTGGTGAAATGCTTAAATGGCTAATAGGTACGATCGGTGCACTTAGTCGGAAGATCCTGTAATTACGCATCTCTTTTATAGGTATTCACGATGCTTTCGAACTGTATGGAAGGCCAAAGATGTATGTCTGGGACCCGCGAGATTCTATCTCGATGATGTTTGCTTATCCTATTGGAGAGAATAAAGATGTAAGTTTCGTTTCTTTCGTTTCTTGAGAAAGCTATCGACTTTCAAGCCAGTTGTTGTTTCTCGACAGAGAATTTGCAGAAACTCTTGATCCCAAAGAAGACCGCATTTCAGTCATCAGATCTAACTTGCTCAACATCATCGTACAAAGGATGCGGGGAGTAGCAATATCCATGCGTCCTGTTCAAAGCGCACCCCAGATTTCTCCTCTCGCGAATCCGGAAGAAACGTACTCACTGCAGCAGTCCCGAGCACATCAAGACCAGGGTTCCCTTCCACAGCTCCCTCCTTGGGCATTGGATTCCTCTATGTCGAATCATGTAGAACAGCCACCGGTTGTTCCAGAGAAGCGGACACTCACTCCCATAAATGAGCGCAACGGAAGAGACGGCAGCGTCTCCTGGGATCAAGAAATTTCACGAAAACCTCCTCCAGTCGGTTCGGCAACAGGAGCTATTCAAGGACAGCAAGCATTCCCGGACAAACCCATCTCTACCAGTCCACTTCTTGATACAGAGCCTCAGAGCGCCAGAAAGAGCATAGATTCTGGACGAATGGGAACAGGATCGCGACCTGACTCTAAGCTAGATCATCCATTCGGTGGACCCGGATCTACAGATGGTATGAGTGTGAGGAGTATTGACCCTTCAAATATGAATTCTCAGGGATCTCCGAACCCCGACCGCTCCACAATTTCTCCCCAACCAGGCCAAGGCTTGAGAATGACAGGTCTTCGGTCAAATTCTCGGCTTGGCACCTTGAACTCCGCGCAGTCTCAACATAGTGCAGGACAGCAGGTCCAATTACCTCGCACTACACGACCAGAAAGTCCAGTACCTGGTCCCAACCGTTTTGCACAGCAAACATCTCCCGCGATGGAATCTGTTCTCCCAAATTCATACGCTTCGCAACAAAACACGTCGAATATTTCCGCGCCATTTTCCCCGTCTTCGGCCATATCATTACCATCACCGTATTCAATGGCAGCGATTTCAGCTGCCCCCCCTTCTCCAGCGCTACCTTCGTCACCGCCACCATCAATGCAGCAGTCCCAAGCTTCTCAACTCCCGCCTCCTGAACCGGCTCAATCTCCAGAAGACCATAACATTATGAATGAAGCAGGTGCATTGTATTATATGCAAGCACTAGATGAGTCTACCGTTCCGATAATAAAGCGAAAACCCCCAGTTCCCGACAGTGAATCTGAGGAGTCTGAATCCAGCCCGTCACCTGATCGGTCCATTCCTTATCCCGCTCAACCTTCCCCCTTGTATTTGCGGAAAAAGTCTGATCCATCATCATCTGTACTTTCACCAACTCTTGGCCACTCAACCAAGTCTAGTGGAAGCAAATCCTCCGTTTCAGGAAAGACGCCAGCTGGAGCACGTGGTCGTGCTGACAAATTCAACGTGGAACAATCTCAACCATCTTCCAGGAGTAACAACGTTGCCAACTCACGTCAAATGGTCGACGTTCACTCTGAGACCAATGCTCATTTACAGTCCTTAGACGAGAATGCAGATGCACTGGCAGCCCTCACATTTTTGGAAACCGACGACGCTGGGAAAGCTATAAGCCATACCAGAGATTTGCCACAGCCTCCACCTTCGTCTCCGCCCCCAGTCCATGTTTCCCCGCCCGCAGACGACCAGGAAGAAGGTTCCGAGAATAGTGTTCATGGAAGTGAACAGTACAAGTCTTCGTTCGCACCCTCGAAGAAAGCGGCTGAGCGCATGGCGAAATCTCAAGCTCAACAGGCCGCCCATCAAGCTGCAGTTTCCAAACCGGGCAGGTCAAATTTGAGACCGAGGATTAAGAACAGTGGAACATGGAACGAAAGTAGCGATGAAGATGAAGATGAAGACGGGGACGAGGACGAGGAAGAAGATGTCGATTCTGATGGGGAACCGGCAGCACCTCAGCGGAGTGCTGCCCATGATCACTCGATGTTTGTTAGTTCAGGCCACCCTAGTGGGAATGGAAGACAATCATCACCTTATGGCTCTACTACAGACTTTACTCAGAGGCCTCCACGACATTTGCCTCAGCAGACTCCTGGACTGGGCTATGGTCAGTTCAATTAATTGTTCTTTCTATTCTGCTCTGATTGTGACACAACTCAGGAGTTCAAGAAGGGTCTTATCATGGACATTCTCCCCGTCACGCTTCGAACCAATATACTGATACTGGAAGATCCCACTACCATGATGAAGGTTCACGTCGAGCTTCTCCGCAACCTCAACTCCGTGCACAGTCCGAATTCCCACCTCCCGGTGCCGCTCAGCAATCGGTGTGGAGCCAAGTCTTGGAGCCTGGGAAAGTTGCTCCTGAACGCGATACCTTCGTACACATAGAACCGCCTTCACAAGCTATGACGAAGGCTTTTACCCCTCACGGCTTACTCTCTGCTGGTCTGCAGGATAAACAGGGGAGATCTGCGAAGAGACAAGAGGAACTCGCCAAGGAAACTGGTGCTTCACTGGTCAATGTGCCGAACAAACCTCCACCGCCCCAGACAGGACTTCTTGGGGCTGTATCCGCTCATGAGAGAGAACGTAAACGTGAAGGAGGCATAGGAGCTGCACTGACGGAGAGGGAACGAGATAGACGGCTCGCGGAGGAGAGACAACGCAAATTGGACGAGTTCCAGCGACAGCAACTTGAAATGGCGCAGACGGGGTCGATGTATGGTGGTGCAGGTCCCCAGTTTACCGGTTTCAATCCAATGATGGCCAATCCGATGATGATGGGTATGAACCCCATGAATCCTATGATGCAGAGTGGATGGGGTTTCCCACAAATGAACCCGATGATGTCTGGCTTTGGAAGCCATCCGCAACAGATGCTCGCGGCACAGCAAGCCGCTCTACAGGCTTACCAGCAAACAATGATGGCATATTCACAGGCTGGTTCTCAAGCGGGTGATATGGGTGGGATGCAGAATATGCCAGGGATGCAGCCCATGAACCCTATGATGACTGGTGGGAGTATGTTTGATCCTAGGATGTCGATGATGGGTATGCCGATGATGGGAATGAATAGCGGAATGGGCCAGATGGGTATCATGCCACCGCTAGGGATGCAAATGACTGGTGTTTCCGGGTTCGACCCTCGATTCTCAGCGTCACCCTCGCAGTTCGATCTTGGTGCTCCACGAGTGAATTCGTCTTCTCCCGGCCATTCTCCTGCTCCCCAAGGATCACCTGCGGGACCTCGACCAATTGATGTTGCAGACCAGCCATTCAGGTCGTCAGCGAATGCCAGCCCCCACCCACAAACGAAAACATGATATTCATTCACCGAGATTTGTCATCATTTTAGAATTCACTTGGACTATCACAATATCGCAACGATTTTCTGGCATTAAATATGGACAGGGTTATGTTTTCGGTTTCCGATAATTGTCTTTGTGTTACTTAGCATTTGAGTACACAGTGGTTATGTCGAACTAGACGAGGTATCTGCATCACTCGTAGATTTGGATGGTAATGAGGGTCTGATAATATCGCCACGCTTCTTTGCCAACTCATAGTCAGCAAACCCTAATGACTTCTGCACAACTTCTTCTGACGCATCAGGTTCCAAGTGACCTTGAGCATTTCGTCGAGCCCTGTGACAAAAATTGGGGAGTGTGATTGCGCATTAATCAAAGAAGCGTACCGGAAGAATGTATATGAGAGCACAACGTCGTCGAGACGGCTACAAGTGGGATCATCAAGAATATCCTTATCGATGAAAAACAGCAAGGGCATGTCGACCTCTTCCCCAGCCAAGAGTTTTTGTTCTTCAAAACAAAAACATTCGACTTTGGAGAAATATGGAGCAACCTGAAGCGTTACGATCGTATGGGATTGAGTCCGTACATCCATTCAATTTCGAAGAGATCGCGAAAGAACCCACCCTGTCAGGCGTTACGTTGTATGTTGCGATTCCGATGACGTCTTTTTTTGAAGTGTTCTTTGCTTTGTAGAAAGCGAGACTGGTCTCGCCTGGCAGGACGGTGACGAATTTTTGTTGAGGGGTGAATGTCCACGGGAGCTGGTCGGATCTATCTGCGTTGAAGTGGACCTTGATCCGTCGAGCGCCGTTAACGGGGACAAGGCGTTCGGCGTCGAACCGGCCTGTACCGACCTGCGGTGTTCCTGCGAAGCCAGTTGCGGCGCAGAACATGCGGTAGAGAGGGACTGCTGCATATGTGACACCAACTGCTGAAACTATCTTTGTATCGTCGGAGACGAGATAAGAAGGGAGATGAGAGGATGTGTATGATATGAGAACATGAGACCTACGACTGCGGTTGTGTACATGAGGAGAGTCCTGTTCCGTGCAGCGTATAACTGTTGCCTCGAGACAACATTGGGGGCCAGGCGGGGTGACGGTCGAGAAGGGGTACTGAGATATCTCTTCCACTGAGTGTGGCGGAGGCTTGGTGAGAAATTAGGGCGACAAAGTGGTTTGGCCTGATTCCGAAAACATGATAGACACTCTCTCATAGACAATGAGATTTGTGCAGGCAGAACTTACCAAGGATGACAGTGCACTAGAGCATAATCGGCGCAGGGGAGAGCAGTGCTGCATTATGATTGGAAAAGGATATTTCGTGATTATTTATTTTAATTTCCATTTTTGAGGAATCCTATCCCGAATAGGACAACCTGAACCTAGAGCGGCTGGTCATTGAATTCTGCTTTTCCCAATTTGGTTGATGCTTGGGTGAAGTCGCGTTTTTTGGATATGAAGAATCTTGGGAGATCGCCGTCCGGTTTGCGTAAGGATATCCGCGGGCTCCTTGCTGGGGTTTGTCCTCGCATAAACAAAAGTGGGAGGCAATCGCCTTTCAATGACCCGTTGGAACTCGCGAAGTTGAAGAGCTGGGAATTCTGTTGCTGTAAGGGCGTAATGTTCATGGGCGTGAACTTGATGCTATTTGGTATGCGATAGCCCAGGACAGCAACAACAACTGTTAAATATGCTACTAGTACGAGGACTACTAGTGTGTGGCAAGGCGTATATTAAACTTGGTCCTCGCGCTCAGTCAATTGTAATTCTATACGCCACTGGCAAAATCCCGTGATGATTCATGTGCTGACCATTGAATCGGTTGTCCTTGTAGGCTGCGGCTTGCCACCAAATGCTGTAAACCTCAGAGGTGTTCCATTACCACCGCACAAATCTAGCTTTCTGATGACGAACGAGACACTTGCCACTTGACATTCACAGTTTCAGTACTCCAAGTGATGTTTCATCTCCGCGCCACTGTTGAAAAAGTTGATTCTGGCATACACTTGCCGTTTAATCTCCTGGTTGCGGTGCTTCTTGTATCTCAGTCCGAAACAGAGGAACGTGCTCCTTGCTCTTTCTCGCCCTTGAGATGCCCTTTCTGGCCTTTCGCAATGCTTATCCACCGTCACATCTAGACGCTAGTTGAATGTCCGAGGGTCGTCTTTGCCCTTTCTATCCGTATTCACATAATAAGCCAACATGCGTCCTTTCGACCATCTACGGTTTCCGATACTTAAGTGTCGAGTATCACTGGGACCGAATTAGTTTGCGCTCTTGTTCCACTGTGCCACCTTTGCAATGACTGAGCGCTCCGTAATACACCAGACCCTCTTCAGCTGCGAGCATCCTCCCATCGCGGTCGAGTCGGTCCATATTGGTTCTCTTTCGGAGACGGTAGTAGACGATTTCCTCGCCACTGCCACGTCGAACACCGTAGGGGTTGCGGCGTCATATGGCCCCAAATTTGTCCTCGAGGCCCTCGCTTTCTCAACGGATTTCAACGTTCTATGCATCAACGTGGGACAGAAAGCTCGTCAGAAGAAAGGTGGCAAGCGAATACTACGCGACTCTCTGTTGTGCAACACATCGTACCAAAAGCACGGCTTCGATGTGGACAGAATCGCGTCAGCTCTGCATCTAGACCTACACGTCCCCATTCGGAATGCCTTCGATATCCAGCACTTACGTCACCAGCGGCGCACCGTGGCTGCAACTTTGGGTGTTCTGAGTGGGGACAAAGAATCCGTCTTGAACCGAGCCAGCGTTCTTGCAGTGTTCCACAGTGAAAAAGCCACACAGTCCTCGAGAGACCAACTTGTTCTTCGTGCTTGGGCCGGTTTCAAGGCAAGTTCTCAACCAAGCGTTCGGCAAGTTCCACCTATCGATACAGAAGCTCTCAACAAGCTGGTATGTTCATGATTCAGATTATCGTTCAATTTTACTTATCCAATTGACTTGTCTAATCGCTTTGCAGATAGTCCAATTTTTGGCAAAGAGTATTCGTGATGCAGATCGTCTAGACGGTTTAAAACCAACGTCGGTCAAAAACGATGTTAGCACCGAGATAAGCACCAAAAACGGGTGTGTTAATTTGCAATCCACACGATTCAAGACCCGACTTCGGGTATCGAATAACCAGGTATTTTGCTACTCGTCGCTAATTCCACAATATATCGACTCCATCCCTTCACAGACAATTGAGTTTGGGACTCAACATGGCAAATTCACTGGAAGAGCGATTCGCGTAGAAGGGAGACAAGCAAAGGTAACCATGCCAAAGGGAGAGTTTGGAACGACCTTTACGTCTATTAAAACGATTGGGAAGGAAGAACCCACCTCTGCAGAAAGGGAGCGGTCTGGGATCATCTTGACGGCTCTTCAAGGCTCCCAACATCTCCTCACCAGTCCATTTGTTCGGTCCATATTCACACCCTCTCTACGGTCGAAAGATATTGAATGTCCTGCCCCCCTGCCTGTATCAGCGCCGGCCATTGACTTTCCTTTCCGGGAGCTAAACGATTCGCAGCGGGACGCTGTGCAACTCTGTTTGTGCCGGAATGACTCACGTCGTATCGGATTGATAATAGGGCCTCCGGGAACAGGGAAAACAACTGTGATTGCAGCATGCGTTACTAGCATTATCAAAGGAACGACAGAGGACACTGTGTGGATAGTTGCCCAGTCAAACGTTGCAGTCAAAAACGTAGCGGAGAAGTTGGCTGAATGTGGGTTCCTCGACTTCAGGCTGTTAGTCTCCAAGGAATTTCATTTCGATTGGTGAGTTCCTCGGCCCCGTAGTCCGACTGATTCCTATGTTTGGGTTCTGACCCAAAAAAAAAAATATACATAGGCATGAGCATCTTTACCAAGCCATTGATAGGAACGTCATAGAATCTAGCAATTTTCAGCGGAGTATTACGGACAATGAGAGGCTTTTAGGGGGTGCCCGAGTCATACTCTGTACAACAAGCATGTTGTCAAATAACAAGCTTCACTCTGGAGGATTCACCCAGATTGTACCGCTCCAAACTGTCATAGTAGATGAGGCAAGTCAAATTGAGGTTGGTGATTACCTTCCAATGTTGTCCCGGTTCAAGTCGACCATACGGAAGCTGGTATTCATCGGCGATGATAAACAACGTAGGGTTCTTCGCTAAAGCTGTTGAACAACCGTTGATCGATGTCACATGTTCCTAGTTGCACCCCATGGTCAAGAAGATATTGGAGATCTTCGCAGCGTATTTGAAATCCCTTACCTGCGAAAGAATGCCTTGTTTCTCAACACACAGTGTAATTATCTCATGGCAATTCTTTTGTCAACAAGCGACTCAATCCCACAACGCTATATAGATCGGATGCCTGTCCTTATTGGTAGTTTCATTTCTTGTCACGTCTACCAAGGAATGTTAAGAACTGTCCACAAAAATTCGTCGAGTTTGTGCTGTAGATTCGTTGACGTTGCCAAAGGAAGAGAAGTCCAGCTAAGCGGCAGCAGTTGGGTAGTGAGTCGATTATTTATAGAGACGCGTCTTTCGGTACTAAAAACAACAGAACAAGGAAGAAGTCAAGATAGCTGTCCATATCGCGCGAAGATACATTCGCGAGGGGAAAGCGTTCCGAATAATTACACCATATGACGGCCAGCGCAATGAAATCGAGAAGGCGCTCAAGTCTGAGGGCCTGGAATGGGAGGACACCTGTTTCAATGTCGATGCCTTTCAAGGTACGTACCTGGTATAGTGACTGAGGTGCAATGCAGACAATTTGCGTACAGGGAACGAAGAAGATCATATTATTGTCTCCGTTGTTCGTTCGGACAAGCCAGGGTTTCTAAAGAACGAGCGACGGATGAACGTAATGCTGTCTAGATGTAAGCAGAGTATGCTTATCTGCAGCAGCAGATCGTTCTTGCGTGAGCGGAACATCAGCTCGACTCTGGTGGGCCAGCTGGCAAAGGAGTGTACACAACGGTCTGGACCAGGGGCGTGGATCAGCACAAAACAGATCATGGAAGGGATATGGTAGGATTAGGAGCTCAAAGGACTTTAGACCAGTTGATCTATATCAGCAGCAGTATATACCGTGAGAGTATCATATGTACTAGACTGTGAAAAGTTGTTATAATTTCCATTTTCGGGCAAAAGCACCACTCTGAGCAAACCTGAAGCCTTTGAGTCCTTCAAGCACAATGATAGACTGAAAGAAAGCTGGCATTCTTTGTGAACCTTCTTTCACATTTCTTTGTATGTTTGTTCCTATATCTTTCCGTCCCGTTGTCCCGCAGCTGCACTCAAACGCACGCAGCCAACTTTCTTTCGTCGATCACTGTGTTTTTGGACGACGGCGTCTAGACATCTAGATACACGCGCTGGCAGTCGTCGACAACCCATTTTATTCCCCCGTACCCACATACCTCTAGACTACAGGATATACGGCCAGGATGACAGAACGATATACCATATTCCAAAATCTGTACGATGAAGACTACCCACCGATCACGCTAGATTGTGTCAACCTATGTGCCCTTCCACAAACCGTCGTTGACGACTTCCTTGCCACCGTAGCAAACGACTCGATTGGAATCGCGGCGGGGTACGACAGTGTGGACAAAACTTTGGTTGCTTTTGCTCTGTCGTCCGAATCACACATCCTCTTGATTACTTTTGAGGAAGGCTGGGAATCCGATGCGGGTGGGAAACAAATTCTTCAAGAAAGCATATTGTGCAAGAGATCGTACAAGAAGTATGCATGGAATGCGACTCGGCTGGCGACCGCCCTGCGCGTTAAGAGCGAGCTAAGGATCGTGATGGCATTTGACATCCAGTACAAGTCTAAACCCCCAGTACGAGGCTCCATGGCTGCAGTCTATGCTGTCTTAGATAGAGAAGAGGTGACTCTTGACAAGACTAATGTAGCGGAAGTTTTCCGAAGCGAAGAATTCGACTCGTCTACTAAAGAAACTTTGGGTTTGCGGGCTTGGGCTTGTTGTAGAGTTGGGATGCTCCCTGGCTCCAAGTCGACCATAAAGCGTGGAAAGGAGATTGATACAACATCCTTGAGCGCGGAGGTATGTCTTGGGCCAGAAATTACATGGTATTCTCATTGCGTTTGCGCAGCATATAGAATTTCTTGAAAAACAACTTCGAGATGAGGAAAGACTTCAATCCCTGCAGCCTGTGGCGTCAAGGAAGGATATCGACAAAGAGGCTCGCATGGTAGACGGACTGTTACAGGTTACTTCATCTCGTTACAGTAACCGTATCCGGGATAACCAGGTAATCCAATTTCTCGCTGTTCGGCGTACTTCATTGTAGCTCATGCTTCACATTAGACATACCATATCACGACCGTCGACGGAACAATCATTACCGGTCGTACAGTCACAGTCTCGGGGAAAATGGCCAAATTGTCGTTGTCTGAGGCTGTCGAAGATGATACCATCGTATCTGTGATCAGTGCTGGAAGAGAGAACCTCACATCAGCGCAGATACAGCGGCGGCGTTTCCTTGAAGAGGCTTTGCGCAATCCAAAAATCCTTACTAGTCTTCCTTTCGTTCAGATGATATTTGCACCCCCAGAGAATGTTGAGCAACTGGTCTGGCCCACGTCCAACCGTAAGCCTTTGGACGACCCCCTCGAACTAGATTTCGACATAAAGGACCTGAATGACTCACAGGCACGTCCTTTCTTCCAGTCTTGTAGACGTTGAGCCTCAGGTTTTTGTGTAGACGGAAGCTGCAAACCACGCTTTGAGTCCAGAACGCATTACGATGATCCTAGGCCCGCCTGGCACAGGTAATCATCATTTTAATTTGTGAGCATGGCAACGTTGACCTGGTCCTTTCAATATAAAAACAAAAAACAAAACAAAAAAAAAATGACAACAGGGAAGACAACCGTCATCGCTGCAACTGTAATTAGCATTATCAACGGGACTGAAGATAAAACTGTTTGGGTCGTCGCTCATTCTAATGTGGCCGTCAGGAACATCGCTGAAAAGCTTGTCGACTGTGAATTTACCGAGTTCAGGTTGCTTGTTTCTCAAGAGTTCAGTTATGAGTGGTGGGCTTGTTGTAAACTTTCCAAGCACCCCCGTTCTTGCTGATGTCTGGGAAATAGGCATGACCATCTTTACACCGGCCTGACCGAGAGGGTTATTCGATCGAGAAATTCCTCCGACTCCAAGGAAGACACAAAACGAGATTTAGGTGGCGTCAGGGTGATCCTTTGCACACTTAGTATGATCACCAGCCAGGCAATGATCCGCTGTGGATTTTCTCAGCTAGTTCCGATTTCCACCCTAGTTGTTGACGAAGCAAGTCAAATAGAAGTCGGTGAATATTTGCCACTCTTCTCACAATCCGCTTCAACGTTGGAGAAACTTGTTTTCATCGGCGACGATAAGCAATGTAAGTTTCTGGTTATACATGTAGATACGCCCCTATTGTTTAACACTCATCTTGTTCTGAAGTGGCCCCACACGGGCAGGACGATATTGAAGACTTGCAGAGCATTTTTGAGATACCACATCTCCGTCGGGATGCAATTCTCCTGGACACCCAATGTAAGGTTTATGTGGCATACGTGTCGATACAGCTATATTGTTCACTTTCCTCATAGATAGATTGCCGCATTTCATTGGGGAAATCATTTCAGAGCACGTCTATGATGGGCAGTTGAAGACGATCCACAAGATTGCGTCCACAATGTCATGTCGGCTTGTTGATGTCCAGTATGGACGAGAGGAGATGCCTACGGATGGGACCAGTTGGATTGTGAGTCAACCTTTTCTCATACATTAATATGATTTGTCTGCTTTGGCTGATGCAACAATTAGAATCAAGATGAGGTCAGGGCCGTCGTGTATGTAGCGAGGAAATACAAGCATGAGCACAGAAAATACAAGGTCATCACACCATACGACGCACAGCGCGACCGTATAGAGAAAGCCCTCAAGTGTGAGGGATTGCAATGGCAAGACACAGTCTTCAATCTGGACTCATTCCAAGGTTAGATCAGGTCCCTGTTCCAGCGAACTCGATCTAATCGTCGACGCTTCTCAGGAAATGAGGAAGATCATATCATAATTTCCTTGGTGCGTTCATATGGCTTGGGGTTCTTGAAAAATCAAAGGAGAATGAACGTCATGTTGACCCGGTGTAAGCTGGCCATGATTATTTGCAGCAGCAAAAGGTTCCTCCAGCGTAAGGATGTCGCGGAAACGCTGGTCGGAAAGCTTGTAACAGAATGTGTGGATAAAAATCAAGAGCAGGCATGGATCAGTTGGGAATCCCTGTGCAAGGGCGCTTGGTAATATAGACTGAGATTTTTGAAGAATACTTTTAACCTCAGGCTGTAATTGGACGAAATTTATCAATCGGGCCGGTCTGTGACCGCTTACGAACGATTATAATTAAAGCGTTTATAGAACGCACTACACACCATGACGGACAATCCTAAAAATCGCAGAAGATGCGACTATGTCTATTTTCTTTCGTACCGTACTCGCTGGTCAGGAGAAATTCTGTTGGTCTTCTAATGTTATTCTGACCTCAGATTATTGAAGGAGCGATAATGACCAGTACAAGGTTTGCTCTATACTTACTGTGGCAGAATCAACAGGCGCTCAACCGATATAGCACATGAACAACGCACTTTATTACCACTTGTACGATTCCATCGTCAACGATTATCTTACGAGGTACTGCAATGTCAACCCTACATCGTCGCCTCTCATTGGACTGGTCGTTTCATCGAATTCCAACTTTTTCCGACCACTAGGATTCCCTCAAGTTTTAGACCTGGGCTTGCGAGTGGTGCGACTGGGTAAAAGCTCTGTGACATACGAAGTAGGTGTATTTGAGGGTGGAGAAGATGCTAGCGGCGCGCAAACAGCGGCTGCGGTCGGAGGATATACGCATGTCTTCGTGGAGAGTGAAAGTAGGAAGAGCGTTGACATGGGCGGAGATATTAGACGGGGGTTAGCAAAATTGGTGTCACCTGCGCATGCCAAGATGTAAACAGGGATTGAAAAGGGCGCTTACATGACTGTCTTTGATTGTGCACCGTGGGATTGCAGTGAGAACAGACTCATTTCGACTATTGATCCGAGGTCATGGGAGTAAACTGTTGCGAGGGGACACACAGACTTGGAACTGGTTGTGAGTCGAGGGGAACTCTTTTGATTATCTCGTCATCGTGATTCCCGATGTTCTTTAGTCTCAGACTCATCTCGTTCATCAGAATACAGTTGAATGTTGTAATATCACAAGGCAGCCGCCAGCAGGATCGTCCTCGGCTTGGAGCTGACAGATGGCCAGCTGACGTCAATAACGATGATATATTTGGTGTAGGAATATGCACAGCTCCAGTTGGTAGACGCCGATGGGATGATTTCTATCCCACCAAAACTCCGGGGTCGTTCACATAGAGGGGCTGGTTCCTGCCAGTCGTATTGTAGCACGGTCCCGAATAGTGGACATGATATATATCACCTGTTCGGCCGTGTTGTGTGTGATGTGCGGTCGTAGGAAAGTAGGATGAAGAGGACTTGGGAGGTCTGCACGGCAATCTTGAGCGCGGTGAATGCCGGGGCTAAGTCCGGGGCTTGTGCGGGTATGCGATCAGTTCCTTGGCCAGTAGTAAGGGGAAACCAATTTAGGATTCATGCATTGTCGTTTGTCGCGTTCCCCCCCTCGTCTCGCTCAGCCTCACTTTGTTATGGCACGGCGCCCGTCTAAAATCGCTTTTCTCGTCCGAGGTCCACGCATTTGACGCTCTTGATTTTATTTATCGTCGTGCGCCCTGATGCCTGCCAATTCCTCGTGTTCGGGTCTGGACTATATGCCGTCAATGACCGTCCGTGCGCACACCAGAACCCCCTCTTTGACAACCTCTGAATCGGAATCCTACTCAAGCGGCCCCGTGTCCACTCCCCCTTCCCCGTCTCGGTCGGTCCTGTTACCGCGGCCGTCTTGTCATGTCTATAC
Organism: Sarcodon sp. MG97; assembly: GCA_003313065.1. Taxonomy (NCBI): domain Eukaryota; kingdom Fungi; phylum Basidiomycota; class Agaricomycetes; order Thelephorales; family Thelephoraceae; genus Sarcodon; species Sarcodon sp. MG97. The sequence continues at coordinate 168,866 of QGOD01002543.1, read as the reverse complement.
GCCGAGTTTCCATGCATATTCAACGAGCATCGTGCCATCCGCGCCACATCCTTTTGCTTCACCTCCTCTCATTCCTAACCCTGTTAAAAACCGTATGTCCCTCATCGTGATCTTCACACATCAAAGAATATTAGATCTCATCCTACACTATGTTTCTGCGGACGACTTTCGTTATCTCACCTATACATGTCGTGATCTGAGACAAATCTTCTATCAAGCCGATCTCAGGGATACAATTCTGGCTCGTTTTATTCCAGGCTATCTCGCCTGTCTTCAAACTCGAGATCTGCAACAGTTTGTAGATGTTCAAGTCACTCTCGGCGATTTACAACTGTTTCGTACGTCATTCATACCTTCCCCTAAGGCTAGACTTCATTAGGCGTTTAATTCAGTCACGTCCCGTAAAGTTGGCCTGCACATGTATCCGAGGCATTCCTTAACCTTGATGTCTTCCCTGGTTCCTCTTTCCGACGATCTTATGAGGATATCGTACAGATTACGTGAACTGTCTCAAGCATATTCACGTTTCGTGCTCCTCCTGCAATCCATTGTCCATAGTTCCTCCTCTCCGACATATGAAGTTGACAATTCGGAGTGTAAATTTCCTTTTCCCTCCGGGATGAAGGAACTGAATTTTCCTGCTCCACTCTCATATCACGAATTGAGTGTCAAGGACGGGTCATCTGTCCCTACTTGTAAATTTACTAGACGAACGACATCGTCGTCCTCCGCTGCAGATTTTGCTATTCGCCCTACTGTGCTGAGAAAGAGGAAGACCAATATTTTTGGAGGTCCAAGATTACCGTTGCCCCCGCCGTCGTCTGAAACAGCCCTTCGACAATACTCGGACTCCTGGCGACGCACATTAACATCATCTTCATCATGGATAGTTGATGACCTCGGGAGCTTGGAGCTTCCCAGTCGTCGTTTTACTTCTGTCGATTTTCCTAGCGAGTCGTCTTCATCCTCTATCAGTACCTTGGCTCCAGAAAGAGATTACAGTTCTCCTGTACACCGATACACTTTCCCTCATGATTTCGACCTTGCTTCTTCCAGAACGCACGCTCCTGTTTTGCGTGTGTTCGTTCCCTGCACCGAGTTTGATGAATGCTCTATCGCGGCTTGCGAAGACCAACTCATCGACGCTGGATTATGGATTCATCTATCTACGGGCGATATAGTATGTAATCTCGGATATGTTCCACCTCCGGATGCCGAACTGGCGTCGAATGGAGATTCTATGAGTGGATCCAGGGCCATATGGTTGCTCTTCAACGGAACCTCATTAGTTCCGTATTCTCCACCTGATCCAGCGCCAGTTGACGATGTCCTCACACTCCCATCTCCATTTTACTACTCCCACATACTTGCTCGGTCTTCCAACCCGATCTTCACCTTGAGTTTGGCTTCACACCTACCGCTGCCAAATCAGATGAGACCACGATTTTCCCTTACCGCAGTTTTAGCGAAAGTAAAGAGCCCACATTCACCAGGCGGATTCGCTGTGGTTAAACAATACAAATGGCTGGTTTCGCTCAGGGGGCCTAAGATTGGCGTAGGCAGTGCTTGGCAAGCGGAATGGATCCTCGAAGGCGAGGGGACCCCTGAGGGCAGACAAGGCTTGGAAGATCTGATCACTGACCGAGAAAGCAATGCAGTGTGTCTCTGGATGATAGAACGGGAGAAATGCAGCCAAACAAGGATCTGGTTCAGGTAAGTTTTGTCCGAGATCCAAGACTAGGCTCATCTGGATTATACAGACTTTTGGAATCCCACGCGCATGAGTTGAATGTTATGACTAGTTCCGCTGGCACCCGGACTGTAGATTTCTCTCTGGATAATCGACCGTTGAACCTGTGCAATCAGTAACGGTTTAACCTAATCGGTTCCTTTTCTTTATACTTCTTTGCTAATGTTGCTAATACATACATCTCGCCTGCGACCATTCATCCCGGACTTGTACATTTGCCGCATCTGACTGAGCATGCTCCTCATTTTGGATCAGATATTACTGCTCCGCGATGCACTTGTGTATCGATATATTACTACAGTAGTATGGAGTGGATAGCTTTTGGACTTTATTACATTGTTACATTTCAACATTGACTCAAATCGGCTCTGTTCGCTTTAGATATGTACGTTACATAGACAAAGCGCTCTTGGATTCTTGAATCATCGCGAAGGACGATCTTATTATTAGTTGTCGTATTTAGATCACACCTCAAAGTTGAACTTGAAAATGTCACTACGAGTTTTACGTCACATGTGACGTGACGTTCGCCCTCTCATCGAATTACGAAGACGACAGACAGTATGGCCAATGTGAGTTCAGCGAACAAGAAAACAATGCAGCGTTCCTGACGAGCTCCCAGGTCGAAGTTCTTGAACGCGATATCTTCGGAGGGTCTGATTCTGAGCTTTCATCTGAGGATGACTGTAAGTTTCTTACCATTGCACGCCTTTCTGTCCACTGCCCAAAGATCCCTAAACATTTATCCCTCTATCTTGATAGTCCCGCAACAACAGAAACAGCCTCAGGCAAAAACAAAACAGCAAGTCCGCCACAGACAGTCTCTTCCTGGAGCTGTAGGAGGAACTGTAGCAGGAGGAGAAGGAAGACACGACTTTGAGTCTTCGGATGCGGATTCCGAGGATGAGTATGTGCAGCAGCAGAATCGAGCTGTGAAGCCCAAGAAGCGGCGAAGCAAGGGGGGGCACGAGGATGGCGAGAAGAGGCCGACGACGAAGAAGAGGAAGAGAAAACAGTTGGTTGAGGAGGATTTCAGTAATCTGCCTCCGGAGCAGGGTGAGTATCCTGTTTTCTAATCCGCACACACACGACTTTTCCTTGCCTGCGTGTTACGCGTTCGAGATATTGATGATTAACGCCCGAATGTGGGGTTTTTTGTTATTACAGCTGCGAAACTCAAGTGGGACATGCAAATAGACGCTATTTTGAAGCCTAAAAAGTCGTCGAGGCCGAAACGGAAGAAGAAGGATGCTGATGAAGAGCTTGATCGGTATGCGGACGAAGAGGTGTCGAGGCTTCGTGAAGCTATGTTGTCTGCTGCCATAGATGATGACCAGGCCAACAAAGAAAAGCTCCCTGCCACTGCCAAGCTGAAGTTGCTGCCTCAGGTTCTGGATGTTTTGCGAAAGTAGGCATCATAGATCCCTCTCTGTCTTTCTTGTTTGCTGACCTGGCGTCTAATTTAAGAGCATCGCTTGCACAGTCGATTATGGACAATAATCTACTTGAGGGTGTCAGAAGGTGGCTTGAGCCACTTCCGGACCGCTCCCTCCCCGCCCTCGACATACAGCGCGAATTCTTTTCTATCCTCCGCAAAATGGATTTCATCGACACCAATGTACTAAAAGAGTCGAGATTGGGACGTGTGGTATTATTCTACACCAAGTGCAAACGCGTGACAGCCGACATTAGCCGGCAGGCCATTTATCTGGTATCTACGTGGTCACGACCTATTATCAAGCGCAGTGCTTCATATCGAGATCGCATTATACCAACTGCGTCCGCAGATGATGTGGAAGGCCGGACACAGGAGAAGTTGAACGCGATTCTTGCGCGTGCCAGGGAAGCAGATAAGAGTAGAGTGAGAAGGAACGCGGTGATGATACCGCAAAGGGAGCTCGGAAGCTATACAGTTGCACCTAGGTTTGATGGAGGAATTGGGAAGAATAACGTTAGTATTGATGTAGACATTGAGAGGAGGAGACGGAATGCTGAGAGGATAAGGAAAATCGGGGCTACAAAAAATAGGTCTTGAGGTGGAGCAGGTTGCACGCACTGGCAGCAGTCTTTGTTTCATGAGGTACACTGTAATTTACGCTATACATACTTAGTACAACTTTGTAAATCTCAAACGTCCAATCTGTTGAAAATTGTATGTATAGCTGGTTTCAGACGAGTTTGACAATGTCAAAATTGACAAAGTTCTGGACATCCCATGTGCCTTGAGAAGGCGGCGTAATGAACCCAGCTTTCTCAAGAATGCTTTTTTTTCATGACTGATTAAATGGGATGGTTTTTTGTATATGATACGGGATTACAACGTACCCAAGAGTCTTCAGAATGACTTGAGTAGGGATCTCCGTGCAGTCCTGCGTATACTTGACAGTTTTCATCCAAGCCTAAAAAAATAATGACATGAGGGTTACAAGATCGCGGTAGCCGACAGAAGATACCTTGATGTCATCCTCTGGGTACCCCCAAGTTTGCTTGATGAATTCCACATTGTCTTTATCCCTACGTTCCTGAGAATCGAACACTCTGACATAAGTCGAGAGTGTGTCCAAGAATGTACGGAGCGTATCCGGAGGAGCGCGAGTCGGCGAAGGGTGGGCAGCGATTAGCCAAGAAGGCCATGGAGTAGGAACAGATCCGATCTGTAGTGTGCCCGAGGTGAATTTTAGTTTGTTGGGAGAAGAAAGATGGTAGCAGTTTGTATGGAGGTTGTTGTGCATGTATGTTGTGCGTGTGCGGGAGGAGAGACGGGAAGTTGACGTACAAATCGGACCTCGCCAGAATCTAGCCACGGTTTGGTTGTGAACCATTCCCACATGAAGGCACTGGTGGAGCCGTCGTTAATAGAGTTGATCAAACCTTGGATATCGTTGTTGACTGAGAAGAAAGGCGCCCTCGGGGTGATAAATAGGTACGGGATCAGCGTGATCAGTTGGGCGCACCTTGGAACTCGAGGTTATTCGTTGGCCAACCCTGTTGGAGAGCCATCACGTAGGCCATAGTCTGACTACCGCTTTTGCACGCGTCCAAGGATGAGTCAGCCTGCGGACAGAGATGATTGGAAAGTGAAATAGGCTGCACGTACCTTCCCAACCTTGAAATCCCGATTTTTGATCCTTGTAGGTGGGAAATATCATTATACTTGGAGTTCTTTCCGGCGATGACGGCCCTAGATCACTAGGAGATTAGGCTACAAACGCGAATTGCACAATTGTTTTACTGTACTGACCAATTGAGTGGGGTGGTAACATAGCTGCCAACTAATTTGTAAGCGGTGGATCCTTTGGCAATGCCCGAGATGAGTGGGTCTGTGAGAGCGCTGTATGAGATTGTAAGTTCTAGAACTATTGACAACCTCTCAACAGGCAAATTAGAAGAGTAATACATTGCGACGTCGATCTCATCGTTGGTTAAACGAGCGATCAGCTGGCCAGTTCCGCCTGAAGGAAAATGAGGATATTCAATGGAGATGATTAAAGGAATGTTGGTAGATTGGGTTCACTTGGGCATTCGACGAGAGAGAAGGTTTTTCCTCCGTCATCTTTGGAGTATTGTAGCAGCGGGGAGGAGAAATGCTCTCGAACTGTGCAATATCAAGCCAACAGGACAATGGGAGAGTGATGAAAAGGAGACCCAACCATAACCAACTCTTATGGGAGACATGAGCTAAGTTGGGGACCACCTACTAGTACAAGTTGAGGTGATACGGGTGTCGCATTTCTAAATTTGGTTGGCGGTGCGCCACAACTTCGGGCCCGGGCCGCTCTTGGGGTACGAGTTCTGATAATCTCCAAAGTAGTGAGTGACATCATTTAGTAAAAGTGGTAATTGAATGACTAGAAATGGTTCTCGGAGTTTCCCACTTACCCTTGTTGACCAGCGACTCGCCTCGGATCGAGGGACGCGAAACCGGATGCAATCGCCAAACGCAGCACGGTCTTATCATACTAAGGTGCTGCTCATTCATGACGCGTCGTGTCCAGAGGGCGTTCATTCCACTCACCAACCTTTGCATGTCTCTTCCTCCCACTCTTGTCTTCTCTTCGAACCCCGCTTTGTTGTTTTATCAGTTCAGAGTCATCGGACCTCGTTGTCGTTTTCTCCGGCTCTTTAAAATACCTCAGGCCTTGTCCATAATGTATCTTCCCTGGCATGTTGAATATAATATTGCGCTCTCCTCTATCTTACTGCACCACCCATATTTTTCCCTCGCAGAATGTAGGGTTTCTTAGCGCGGTCGTTCTATGTAACAGATATTGCTCGTATTCTTTGGGTACACATCCGATTTCTCGTGTGTTCACTAATAACACTCATAACCAACTCTCCAGTACACTGGTTACCACTGTGGTGGCCAAGGAAAGGGCGTCATTCCTGGTCCTCTAGAAGACACTAAAATCACTCGCTTCATAGATGAGTAACCACCTGATTTTTGTCGTTCACATTCAGACTAATCTTGGACCCTCTACAAAGCTTAGGAAGGCAGCTTGAAAATCTTCGGAGTCACGGGAGTATAGATATACAACTCAGATACTATTCCAGAGATGTATGCAGTCTCCCACTCAAATATGCACCGCCACTTATATTTCACTGCAGCGCGTCGACCGACCCAGAAGACATCCACGCATACTATCACGGAGACGCCAAAGTCCACGGTAAAAGCCTTGGCATGGATTTCGATCATTTGATGAACGGTGCTTTCCCCTTTTTTTTTCACCTTGCTGTCAATTTTTAATCCGCCCCTTTGTTGTAGATTACTCGGCCATCCAGATGGGTGGCGCTGTCTGCAGTCGCTTCCCGACCCTCACTCAAGTGCTGCACACGCTTCCGCTCTTTTGCCGAATATTCCCCAAACTGAAACCTGGTTAACAACAGTCCGCTCGCTGTAAAGGATGGGGACAAAAACTCGTTCAACATTGTCATTGATGCTTCGTAGCTATATTGGCTTTCAAGGCGATCTCCCGCAGACCCTTTGGTGATATTCTTGACGAAGAGGCGATTCTCCTATTCTTGCCGTCTTTTATTGATCCCCAGGTTGTCCAAGAGTTGCTCGCGTTGAATGAAACTTACGAGCGTGTGATCTCTGCCACCTTTTCAAGCAAGTTTCAGCGATGGAAAGTACGTCAGCATTTGCCCCTTCAAATAAATAGGGACATCGATAGGTTTGAAGCTCGTGGGGGGGAGGGGATTTCCGACCAGAATTTGCATGCAAACAGAAGAGGTGGGCTTGTCGTCTAAATAACTACTCAATTGTTATGGCTAACTAACAGTGCTTCTTTACCAGGGCATGGAAGAAGACGGTATGACTTTCTTGGAATTTGCGCACACCATTGACGAGATTCTCCTTACAAACATTGGTGTGTAGTCTCGTAGTTTCCTCCACATCTCCTGTTTGTCCGATTGCATTTCATAGACGAGACGACCACTGCAGTAGCTTGGACCGTGGCTCAAGTCGGGATGGAACTCGATGTTCAATCAAGACTCTACGCCGAAAACTCCATGCCGAAAACACCAAAGCTCTTAATGACCTGTCTCTTGGCATCATTAGGGAGAGTGTTCCGACGCCTATATTTGAAAGGCCGATACGTTTTTGCACTACTGTAACATAGAATCTGGAAGACTGAGGCCTACCATGCGTAAGTAGCTACCAAGGAAATTGGGTTTTCTGTCGAACTGAGATGATCCCGGATTGTTCATTGCCGGAGGTGCAAAGGTCATTCCTGGATATTATTATGCCCCATCAAACAGCTCAGTTTTGATCGACGCCTATACATTGAATCGTACAAGATTCTCCTGTCTTGGGAAATGATGAGAATGTTTCTAGACCCGAAAGATTTGCCGAGTCGAGTCCCACTCGGTATATGTACTTCTGGGGGTTGAAGTTTGGACCTAGGTATGGTGCAAGCGCGGCGTTGTGCAGAATGTAACTGAGAAAATGTCTCGGGATCAATTTGAAGAAAAGATTGTGAAAAAGATTTTTATGGCGACGATCAGTATTATGTACGGGTTATGGACGATTGGTTGACGGAGGAGAAGAACAATGTCCCCTTTAATTCAGAGTAGTTTAATAATTACATTGCAACACAAGACCACTCATCTGGAAGCCCTTGGTAAACAAGAGCAAATAAGCAACAGCCACAGCCTCACTTATTCCAAGTTTCGCTCTTTGTAAAATCTTTGCTCTTACTTATGCCGCTAGATGCTAAGAAGATCGAATCGCCTACTCCAGATGCAGACTTGGAAAAACTACTGAGTCGGGAAGCGTCTGCGTTCCAGAGAGAACTAGAGGTTGAGCGTATTTTGAAGGCATTCAAGCTCAAGTAACTATCTCATGTCCACTTGTTATTTTGGATTTTGTTGATTGGGTTTATGCAGCCCTTACGACATACTAGATATAGATGAGTCAGTTACGGCTGAAGGCGTCAAGAAGAAGTACCGACAGCTCTCTCTCTGTGAGCATCCGAAACCATTCGTCATCATCGTCTCACTTTGTCCCTCCCCTGTGCTGCGTCTTTTTTTTTGTTCTTGTTTTGAATTTTGTTTGCTGTTTTGGTTGTGGCGCTCCCTCTCTCCCTTTTTCGTCTGTGCTTCCCTGTCTATCTCGTGTGCCTGTCTGTCTCCCGGGGTTTTCGGCTCTTCGTATTTGTTTAACAAGGCAGTGTGATTGAGGATATGTTTTGTTGACCATAACCTCCTCCTTTCTTCCCAACGTACGTTATTTGATTCACAGTCATCCATCCTGACAAGACCCAACACGCAAAGGCACCAGAGGCTTTTGATTTGCTAAAGAAGGTAAAGTCGGGTCATTTGTTCTTTATAGTATGCGTGTTGATATCTGGGGTGGTGGTTCTTCTTATAGGCGGAATCTGAACTTTCGGATCCGAAGAAGAGAGAAGAGTTGGATGCAGTTATCAGGCAGGCGCGCGTTCAGTTGCTCAAGAATCATTCAGTGCCTTCGACTATTGCGGACGACGATCCCAGAATAGCTTCGTTGGATCCTCCTTTCAGCACTCAGCTGAGGCAGGTGTCGAAGGAGCTATTGATTGAAGAAGAGGTTAGGAGACGAAAGTATGCGTGTTTGTCACTTCTCTTCGTCCCCTGATTGATTTAGGGTTGTGTTTTCTTGAGGGCGATCAAGATGAACCTTGCTAATGAAGGTCTTGAAGCGAAAAAGAAAGAGGAGGAAGTGAGTGCGAAGAAGCGGAAGGCTGAAGAGGATGCGAATTGGGAAGGTAAGCCCTGATTTGTTCCCGATGATGATGGTGGTGACCTCTTGAGAATAGCAAACCGAGACCATAGGGTGGATAGCTGGAGAAATTTTGCCAGTACTTCCAAGAAAAAGAAGAAATCAAAGGCCACTCTTCTTGGCTAGAAAGTTGTTATTGATGTTCGTATAGATTTGCTACGTCTATTTAAACTCCCTTCGCGCGCAAATTTGTTCAATTGTATCTGATGGTGATCTTCTGCATTCTGTAAGTACTAGAAATCATGTGACGTCATGCAGTTCACCCGAGACGGACGTGTTTGTGTTCGAGTTGCGCTTGAGCTGTGATGTGAAGCACTCGTGAGTGCACGTATCCGTCGTACTATCTGGGCGGTCCTATTGATGAGATGTCCAATATTCTCACCTGATCGTCACTTGTATTGAGTTCGTTGCTTTGAGGCTTCATGCTTCAAGTGCACGGTGCCTCCGTGAAGGCTGTCCGCTCTGCGATCTTGCCGAGATCGCCAGTCTTGAGTAACGCGCCACGCCGGCGAACGTGAGGCTCTTGGACGTACACAAAAAAGTGTTCTATATAGATCATCCGGAGACGGTCACCAGACTCCTCGGATGCCCATATATGCCCATCCGTTTTCGTCTTTTCACCCCTTCTGGCTTGGTTCCCACTACTACCACC